>CAJNSZ010001462.1:0-19830 GCA_905329745.1 Rotaria sp. Silwood2 | reverse complement strand
CGAAAGTCTCCCGGCAAGCAACGGTTTATATGTTATCAAAATCCGGCGTGTAATAGTGGGACGTTCATAGGTGGCGCCACCTATGAACGTCTCACTAGTACGCACTGGATTTTGATAATATATATACCGTTGGATAGACGAAGTCTTTCTCTACAAACGTACATATATCCCAGTTTTTCGTCAAAATATTATAGTCGTATTTCTATATTGTTAACTATTAAATTAAAAATAGGATTTGAATTAAAGTATGTATTGTTAATACGTCATTCTTCGATAGAGTATTAAAATATTTTACAACGAAATGTTTCTAAGTGGTAAATCGCTTTCTGAGTCGGAGCTTTGTCCATCAAGCAGATTCTAATAAGCTATGAATGTTCTTAGAAAAATTCGGGCTAATAGCTTATTACTGCTGAGAGATTGTATTTTTACTACTACACTTCGCCTCAAGGGCATTAGAAAAACTGACTTTCGATTTTCAACTTGAAACTGTACATAGAGACAGACTTTAACGAGAGTAGCTTATTGAGAAAGTTTCAATTGTTTTCGATTGCGCCTATTCTAAAGTAAGGACATCGAAATTTGCTGTTATATGTGAGCGGTGTGAAAAATATGCTTTTGTCATAGCCGTATTTTAGAGTAGAGGCAATCAAAATATTTGAAGCTTTCACAATAAACTATTCTCATGAAGATCTACTTCTATTCAAAATTTCAAATAGAAATTTGAAAGTTAGTTTTCTTGAGGACAAAGTATTCATAGCTCATTAGAACCTACATGATAGATATAATCTACACTTAAAAATTTTCTCTCGTTCGTTGAGAATTGTAATATTATTTTTTTAAGTTTTCAAAGTTTTAATTTTTGTTTTTGAAATCAATCAGAAAGTATGAACTGTTGAAACATACAAACAAGTAGCCAGAATTGTACTTCGTCGATTTCGTGTTTGAATAAGAAAATGTTCTACTTCTTGAATAAATTTTAATAATTCAATTGGATTGTCTGGCATTTCTCTACGATGAAAAAAGAAACGAATTGAATACCATTTTTTTTTTACCCAAACACAACGTACTTTGGTGGCCAACCAAGATGTTCGAGCCATACTACAGTTCTTGATTGATTTGTCTTTAATTAGAAAAAAAAAACCATTTTCAATTCTTTAGAAATTTATGAGTATATATACTTGTGCATGATGAAGACGTATTATTTTATGATTAGTCAATTGACTTTGACTCTTTGTACTAAGTAATGTTATTGTAAATGGTGAAAATTGAAGTTCTTCATTAACTTTTTGTGGATAAACATTCTATATAAATTATTTAAAAAAATTAATTTAAATAAAATGCAAAAGAAAAATATATATCTTCATACAATAGATTGCATTTCATCAAGTCTTAAAAGTACAGCAACAATAGCTACATGTTGATCATAAATCATTGACCAAAAATCTCCAATAGTTGTCGATATTGGATATTGAGCAATCAAAAGTGATGCATCACGAATTCTCTATAATCACAAACATATAAATTTTTATTGTTCGTTTCTTTTTTTCTTACTCCAATTGATGTTGCATTTATATAATCATTAAAATGTTTTTGTTGATTAGGATTTGTTTGTACAAGACGAACACGTGAATTATCATCTATGAAATAAAATAAATATTCAAATCTCAACAAAATGACGACGACGGATAAGGTCATTTTTTTTGAGCCCTCATGCATTTGAGATTTTTTTATTGGAATCGAGTGAGGGATGGCTTGTAGATATTTTTCTCAATTTCGATTGTAACATACCTGGATGTATCAATTCGAGTATGTTGATCATGAATATGATATTTAGAACGAATAGAATTGTATTTCGTGTGGGGTAGAGCGAGCTGAATGAGGTCAACTATAAGATTTTCTAGTTCGACTGCGCTAGCTTTGGACTTAAATCTTAACTGAATATAGTTTTGAAAAAAACCGTTCAAGTCAAATTCAGCAAGAAACTGGCGATACCGAGTCAAAATGAATGTTTCAGTGTCTATGATTGATTTTTCTTAGTCTGTTTACATATGAAACTGATTGATGTTGCTTCAATCAAAAAATTCGTGAAAATGAGTAAGGTGTGCATCAAGATTTTTCAGAAGATTTTTGCAGGTTTCGGTAGACATCATATCGATATCTAAAAAATGATAGCGTCCTTATGTTCTTCATGATTAAAAATATATATCCAAGATTTCAAAATTTTTAGTTAATATTGGGAATTAGGAGAACAAAGACTTATATTCCGTGTATTGCATATTCCTTCGTATTGTGATGCTTTACAGCGACTATATTTGGCTTCACAAACTTGGATACATATACTTTTGATCATGAGAAGCACGATGGTGTTATCGGCTTACCAGCGAATCGTATGATTTCTCCCGTAATTTCTAAGAATCTTCTAGAAAATGTTCATGTATATCTATTTCAATTCTTTTCAAAACACCATAGAATAGTGACTGGAATCTTATGAGTGACGGCAATGAGCTCGCTCTACCTCGTACAGAATACAATTGTATTCGTTCTTAATATCATAATCGTAATGAGCATACTAGAATCGATATATCCAGGTCTATTGAAATTGAAGAAAAAAAATGTTTCCAAATTCCGAAGGAGTGAAGAGCACTTCATGTCCCGAAAATTGTGATGTTACTTGTGTGGTATTTTATCTCAAGAAATATGATTCAGAAGCCGCTCTTAACTTGGTTCCAATACAAAAACATTAAGTTTAACAGAAGCTAGAGAATAGTATTATCCGTCCTCGTCGACTTTCGATAAAATATTAAAACTTACATGGAATTAAATCTTGAAAACGATTTAATTTTGGATTACATTTTCCAATTGCACAAGTCTGTGTATGTACATCTTTTTCTTGCAAATCCGATAATTCCTATGAATAAATTAATATTTAAAAAGTAATTTTATTTTTTTTATATTCCTACTTTCCATTCGACTTCAAGTGGTACTGTACCATTAAGAATTTTTTTTGTCATGGTACTAACATGTTTTTCAAAACGTTGTACATCACCAACTAATTGATCAAGTTTATCCTTATCATCATATGGATCTTGTGGTGGATGTAAACTAGTTGTAGGTGTTACAAGTGATTGAGTTGATTGTTTTTCTTCAATAATCATTGATAATGGTTGAATACAAGCAATTGGTTTACCATTACTTTTTATGTGTAAATCTTCATCAAATGAATTAGTTGAAGGAGGTTCTGGACTATTAGGTACAATGTTGTTTGTTGTTATGGCTGTTTCTGCTTGTTGTTCGAGAGCTAATGATAATAGATCATCAGCGATATGGGGTATGGAAGACTGTTTTGATGTCGAATTTATTGGTAAATTCGTATTAGATGAAGAAGGAACAATAGGAGCAGGAGGAGGAATATATTGCACAGTTTTACTTGAGTCATAATTATTATTATTAATTGATGATGATGGAACTTGAGGTTGATTTGTTGAAAATAAACCACCAGGACGATAGACATCTTGCGGATTGATACTAGCTGTTGGTGGAATTATTTGTTGTGGCTGAAGTGGTGGCATTATTTGTTGTTGTTGTTGTTGTTGTTGAGGTGGTGAAATTATTTGCTGTGGTTGAAGTGGTGAAATTGTTTGTTGCTGTTGGGATGGTGGAATTATTTGTTGATGTTGAAATGATGAAATTATTTGTTGCTGTTGAGGTGGTGAAATTATTTGTTGATATTGAGGTGGTAAAATAGTTTGTTGCTGTTGAGGTGGCGGTGGCGACGTGAATGGTGGATTCTGTGATTTGGGAATATCATAAGCTCCTACGGGTTGTGGACGATATGGATCGAATTTTGCTGGTAGTGAAGGTTGATGCGTAGAACGATTATGATCACCGAAAGGTTGACTTTGATGCATAGTTGGCTGTTGTAATGTTGATTGAGGAGGAAGTGGTTGATTTGGAATTGTTTGTGATGGTTGTGGCATTTGTTGATAATGCTGATGTGTTTGCTGTTGTGGAGATGGTTGATGAAAAAATGAAGTGTTTGTTGTTTGTTGAGTAGAAGGAGTTTGATATGTTGGTTGTTGGAATGAAGATGTTTGATAAATCGGTTGTTGAGGTGGTTGCTGAAATGATTGTTGAGATGGGATTGGTTGATAAATTGGTTGTTGAGTCGATGGAGGAAATGATTGTTGTTGTTGTGGTGGTGGTGGTGGTGGCAGCTGATAAACTAGTTGCTGAGTAGGAGGTGATGGCTGATGAACTGATTGTTGCGGTGGAATTTGTGCTTGATGGAACGTTTGTTGAGTTGGAGTACTAGGTCGAGGAATAGCTTGTGAAGAATGGAATTGTTGATGTTGAGTATATGGTTGTGTAGGAGGAGGATTATAAGTCATTTGTGGTTGACTACGAAAATTTTGTGCAAGTAAATTTGAATTAGGATCAATCGGATATGATTGATTATGTTGAGGTTGTTGATATGTTATTGAATGTTGCGGTGCAAAAGATGATGATTGTGTCGACGGAGGAATATATGGCATTGATGGTTGTTCAGAATGTATTGGTGATTGTCTTCGATAATGATGTGGACTAAAACTAGGCAATGATGTAAGTGCTGTTCCAGTTGTATTTGGTACAGATGAATATAAAGGACTAGATGATGGTGGCGTATTCGTATAAAAATTACTATTATCTCCAATATTTGATCCTGGTAGAGGCATATACATATTTTCTTCACGTTTAGTAGATGAACGTTTAGATGATCGACCTGTACTTGAACCCCAAGTGTCAGGCTTCATTGCAGCTAAATAATCTTTTAGACGCGGTCGATCAGATGCAGTCGTTGGTAAATTATTCATTGAAAAATCAGCTTCAGGAAGATCTTGATTAGACCAAGTCGGTAATGGACTATGATTAGAAGGTATACTTGATGGTAATTGACGGCGAAATGAAGGCTTCGGTGGTAGTGGTTGTTGTTGAGATTGTAATGTATTAAGACGATCATTTAGTTTTATCAATTTAACAATTTGCTATTTAGATAAAACAAAAAAAAGTGAAGCTATTAGCACAATCCCTACAGGATTAAAATATGAAACATGATGTAGTTGCTGTTGTATATCGCAGGAATATTGTTTTATTCTATCTATTTTCGGGCACATTTCTTCATCAGTCTTTTAATTCATTTTTGAGGAATGTAATAAGGAAGTAGTCATGTATATAGTGATATACGGTCTGTGATGACTTATTGCTACGATGTCTATCATATCTGTGTAGGAAGCTATTAAATTCTAATTTCTACCTCTATAATTCAAGACTGCTTTTACAGTGTGTGTCAAAAGTCAACTGCAAAATAAAACGACAATAATTCTTCAAAGACTCAATCGACTCACATGATCTTTTCATCATTTTGCAAGATATTCTCTGATTTTTAGGACATACTATAGATCGAGTTATAAAAAAAGCGAGATAAATTGGTAATTTAGAATTTAAATTACCTTTTTATAAAATTCAATGCCTTCATTTGCTTTTGATAAAGTATCTTCAAATGATTTAAATGAATTGATATATTCTTGAATTAATTGATTACGACTAATAACAATAAAAAAAGAAAAATACAATTTTTCTTTTTGACGAATTTGTTTTTTTTTTTTTATATTTACGTTTCAAATGTTGTTCCCATTTTTGTTCTTATATCAGCAATATCTGCATTAGCTTCAGTTAATGATTGTAAAATATTATCTTGTGCAATACAATTTTGTTTAATGATATTAACAAGTTCTTCATGTTTTTTAACTTGTTCAGAAAACAAAGTCTAAAGAAAAATAATAAAATTGAAAATGAAACATTTGCTTTTTTTTGTTTTGTTTTGATAAATAAATTACTTTATGATTTTCTTGTCTTTGCATAAGAACAAGTTTTGTTATATCATCATCTTGAATTTTTTTACGAAATTCATTTAATAACATTTCACGTTGTTTTTTCATTGTTTCAATTTTTTCATTTAATAATGCAAGACGAGCTATTTTTGGTTTATTTGCTTCATCTGAATAATTCAAAAAAAAAAAACAAAAAACGAATAATTTTCAATTAAAACAAAAAAAATCTTTTTACCATCAAGTTCAGTTATAACAGGTAAAGTTTTTTCTATTTGTTCAAGTGGTGAATTAAGAATTTTTAAATGTTCAATTATTGTTGTCATATGTCGATGTAATTCAATATTACTTTCATTAGCTTGTAACATCATATCACGAATTGTTTTTAAATTTAATTGTAAATCTTTATATTCTTTATTGGATTTTATAGAATCATTATTTTCTTCAAAAGTTTTTAATGATTGTTCAAATTCATCAACTTGTTCAGTTACTTCATGATGTTGACTATTAAGTTCTGAAAGATTTATATAAACACAAAAAAAGAATTAATTGATCTGCTAGAGGTCCATAAATTAAATTTGATCGAAATTTAAGATGCTAAAAGTTACCTTACATAAAAGCGAAGATTATTTTAAATATAGCGAATCAACGAGCGAGCGTTTCTCTATTAAACGGTACACTAATGATTACCTAGGTCGATCATTCCAACCGTCGGAAACGGCAAATTACTGCCTTAATTTTGGCCTTATTTCACCGTGATCCGTCATACAATTTTACGAGCTGTTTCTATCGCTAGAAAACGGCCATCGTTTTCCCCCGGTTTTGCTTCCGTAATCTGGTATGACGGATTGCGGCGCCGTTTTTCGCCGTTCTATTGGACCTGGGTAGTTTGCTGAAAGTCATTTAACTAAAACATGCTTTATATAGAAAGAAACTCTTGGCAAAGTGCCTATAGCTTTACTTAGATAAAGCCACAGCTTAAAATTTTGTTAAGAAGTGCCCGCTCGACAAAACAACTATGTTCAATACTCTTTGGCACTTTCGAAAATTAACTTATAGGGCTAAACAAAAATCTATTGGTTCACTATTCAATCTAATTTTTTTGGTCTTTAAAAACTATGATAAAAGGTACAAAATATACTAATTCTAATCCATTGTTTTTGACTACTTGTAAACATTTTCAAAGCGACTCAAAATAAACAAATATTTTGTCTTAAAACTTTCGATCCGTGCATAAATATACAAAGGCTTTAGCAATACTATATATTCTATGATAATTATCGGAAGTATATAAACATACGTTGCATAGCTGAAACAAGTTCTTTGTTCATATTTGGATGAGCTGTAACAGCCGCACAACAATCAAGTAATTCACGTGGTAAACGAAGATATTCATTATTTAATGGAACACGATTTAATTGTAAACAAAGTATAAATGTTCTATAATTAAATATAGAATATTAAATAGAAAAACATATATATATAAAACAAAATTTATTTTCTTACTCAAGTTCTCGATTTTTATTTTCTGTTAATTCAATAATTTCACGTAAAAGTTTAGCTTTTTCTTCACTATATTCTGATGTAGCTAAATGTGCATCCTATAAAAATAAAAGAATTCGAATTGAACAATCTTATTTATATATATATTCTATATTTACCAATGGTACTAATTTTTGAAAAATATCCGATCCACACACATCTGGATCATGACAATCAAATGGTTGTGGTTTAGCAACAATAGCTCCTTGAACAGCTGGTAGACTTGATAATGTTGGTACTTTTTCAAAATAAACACTATCATTATCACGTTTAGCAACTTTATATCTATTTCAATAAGAAGAAAAATATTCATGAGAAAATTTAAAAAAAAAAAAACAAAAATTCTAATTAACTTACTTTCCCATGATAACATCATTAGTAAACGTATGTGCATCTTTAAATGCATTTGTTTTATCTGATGATATTTTTTCTGCATTTTTCCATGCTTCTTTAAGTCGTTCAACAGCAGCTTCATAATAACATAAAGCTTGACCATGTTTTTTACTTTCTTCAGCTACTAAACCACAACAATAATATGTTATAGCTAAATAATATGATAATTTATATGTTAAACAAACACGCCATTCCTAGAAAATAATAAATCAGTATTGTCTTCAAACATTTAAAATCAATATTTTAATTAAAGATTTTTATTTTTTCATGCTTAAGAGACTTTTAATTTTGCGATCTTGATTGGTTCACATTGTATGAACAGAGAAACTATGTGAATCCAGTACTATTAATCGCATAATATATATCACTATGTTAAGACACAAAATAATCCAATCGTAGGATTCGAACTTAGTATCATCTGCTTATTAGACAAATGCACTATAATTCTACTGAAAAAAAAAAGGACTATCTAATCAATATTTAAGATGTATTATAAAATATTATAATTAACAAGTATACTCTTCATCATGACATACTCTCAAAACCATCTTGTTTGATGTTTTGTATTGGAAATGTATGTTCATTTTAAAGATCCAAAGATAAGTTTTGTTATTATCCAAAATTTTCAGTAAAACATACTCAACATTCATGCTTGTTCTATTTCCTTAATGGACTCATAAATTGATCATTGTAAAAACTTATTTTTCCTAACCTTTTATTATTATTTTTTTTTCCTATTATCATCTATCAGTAGATGTTCATCGAAATATTAACTTTTAAAAACATACTCGAAATCTTTTTGATACAATTGAATTAATTCCTGGTTTCATAAGATTAAGAAGTGCCATTTGATAATATTCCGATATTTGCATAGCTACATGAGCATTTACCGAAGGTGTTCGTTGATCAAGTAAAGATTTTTCAAGTACAGCTTCATGTGCTTGTGCCTTCAAAAACGAAATTATTTTCACTTATACAAAATAAAAAAATTCAATTACCAAAAGTATATGAACTTGACATGTTAATAAATCAGGAGTTAAATCAGATGTATATGTTGTATATTGATCACGTACTTTTTCATAACATGCAGCGGCACATCGAAAATAAGTACAAGCATTTTTAATACTCTACAAAAAATAAATTTTTCTTTTATATAAAAGATAAGAATTTATTTATTTTTATACATCATGTGTTCGTCGTGATTCATTAGCACCTAATCGTGAATACATTGCACCAAGATTATATAAAATACATGCTTCTTCAAATCGAATATCATTATATGTATTATCTTCTTTTTGAAAAGCATCTTCCCTTAAATTTTTTTGAAAAAATAAATTTTCTTTTCATTCTATAGAAAATTTTACCATGTAAATCGAACAGCACATTCTGTATCAGGTAACATAGGAAAACGATTTCGTAATAATTGTAATTGACAATAATATCGTTTAAGTAATTGAATACCATTTTCATCGGCGGAAGAGTTAATTGTAGTCTAGAAATATTTAATAAATTTTATTTGAATAAAATAAATAAATTTACTTGTCGAAGACGATTCATTTGTTCACATTCTTGAGAATATTTATTACCATTTTCTTGATAAGTTGATGTTATATACTAAAATTTTCTATGAAAGAAAAACAAAAAATATTTTATAAAACTAAACATACATTAGGAATTTTTTCACATAAATCAACTGATTCAATAGATACTTTTGGATCAAAACCAATGGTAGATAGACGAGGACAACCTTTATTAAAGAAATATTAAAAAAAAAAAAGAAAATTCACAAAAAAACTTAACTTTCAAATAAAATTTACCTTCCATGGTTAAAATGAAATAATCTAAAAATAATGATAATAGAATAGAATTATCTTTTATTCACTATGACTTCTTACCAAAAAAAGTAAATGACTATTCGCGAATAACTAAAAATAAAAGTATTTCATTCTTCTAATTAGTCATAAGTATAAACAATAATATCATTGGTTGATTTATTAATGCTAATCAATGAATATATTAAAGAAAGGTGGCGTAATATGTTTATTATAAACAAACTAAATAAATCGAAACAATTTTCTTCTCTAGATATTTATGAGATGAGATCAAATTAAAAAAAAAAGAATTTTTTTTGTAAGTCTTTAAAATAATTGGTACTTTTTCCATGGGTTTTTAGATTCTCTGTTAACTTTTGTTTTGTTTAACCAATTTTTGATTGTAAAAGACTTAGGCCGTCGAAAAACTAATGCACTTATTATATCAATTCAACAAGCAGTTTTTTTTTAAGAAAAAGTTTATTACTTCAGTTCTATGAAGGCATACAATGCAAAACTTGAATACATTTATGTTACGTTTTGGTTGAATTTTTTCAATAGTGATATGGGATTTCTTTATAATTGAGAAGTTCAATATATTCTTATTGGAAATAATTATTTAACACAGCTGAAAAGTATCTCAATTTGTAAAAGAATATTATTATTGATGAAAAGATAGTACGAGTTTCTTTTGTTTACTAGACTTCCTATTTTGAGATTTCTTCAGAGAGATTTTTTTGATCGCATGAAGAAAGTTGAGTTTAGGAAAAAATGTTACATATATGTTCTTTTACATTAATCGATTCTTCAAACCAAACTGGAGTTGTGGGAAGATTTTTAGGTTTCTGTGATTTGATTTGGCAGAGCTATAAGCATTAGAAGAAGAAAGGGATTTCAAAAACCGGGAAAAATAACCAATGTCATTGTTTTACTTGTATCTTCATCATTTTTTTGTCCGTTCCGGTTGGGCAACATCTCATTCAAGAGAACATATAAAACTGAACAATTAGCCTCTTACAACTCTTTTAAAAACTTGAGCCTTTTTCGCCTGATATATACCAGATTTCCGTGAGAAAAATGATAATTTGATCAAAACTGATATTATATTCTGAGTCAATATCAAAAACTAATTCGACTTATATGTATTTCACTGATATTTTTGAGACATTTTTTTAACAGAAAATTCCCTCTACTTCCCCTCAGAGTTGAGTCAAAAATGGAATTTTGCGCATATGTTGTATAATAATCACAAAAAGCAAAACTAAATACTTCAATACCATCGGGATTCGACTGGATGAGACTTCAATCGGGATGTGTTCAAAATATCCAATGAGAGTTTGATAAAACATTGATATAGTGCGCCCTCTCTTTTCTCTACTCAAGATTTGGTTATGATGTACTGCAATAGTGATGTAGTTGGAGAACTTTCAATCAATCAGGTTTTTTGTTTTACAGTTTGATCTTTATTTCATTCATTAATGTATAGTTTACTTTTCATTTATATTCCAGTATAGCAATGACTACATCAAATAAATTTATAAAACATTTTCGAGATTTACAAGCCGGTGAAAGTGAAAAAGCTGGAGCTGCAGAAACACTTGCTTATCTTAATGGTTTGTATTAAAAACTAAGAAATTTCTAATTGAAAATATTTTGAAAATTTTACAATAATCACATTTTGACTGTTTGTCTAGGCGAATTATCATTTCAAGAATATGAAAAACGTGTACGTGAAGCGAATACTGATTATTCAAATGTATCTGTTGGCAAAGTTCTTGATACACGTGAAACTGAAATAGTTGATATTGATAAATTAATTAATGAATTAAGTGATATTGATGATTTAAGTGGATTAAGTAGTAGTAATAGTAGTAGTAGTGATAATTCTGATGAATCTCAACATGATAATGAATCATTAAAAAGAAAAAAAAATGAAAATGAATCGAATATAAAACGTCGTCGACGAAAAAAACGACGAGATTCAGATGAAGATTCTGATGATGATGATGATGAATACGAAGAAAAACCTCTTGATCAAAATGAAATACGAAATAAAATGGTACAACATCTTGAACAAATGCGTTTAGCTAAACAAAAAAAGAAAAGTAATAAAAACTTTGTTTTTTGTTTTTTTATTTTATTCGAATTCAATTATTTTTATTTTGTTTTAAGAACAATCAAATAAATCAAAATATTCAAAAATTCGTAAACGTCCTTTATTATCAGTAATTAAATTATTTATTTATTTATTTTTTTTTTTTGTATTTATTTGATTAAAGTTAAAAGTTTTATTTTAGTCTGAAAAAGTACCAAAAAGTCGTCTCAATCAAGAATATCAAGCATTAATGGGTGAAGCTAATATGGCTTATGTTCATGGTGATATTCAAAAAGCATTAACAATATGTCAAGAAGTGGTTACAAATGGTTAAAATGTTCTATTCAAATAAATATTCTATTTATTATTGTCTTTCTTTTGTTAGTTCCAAATGCTGCTGAACCTTATTTAACAATTGCACGTATATATGAAGATCAAAATGATCATAATAAAGCATTTGAAGTAAATGAAATATTTTTTAAAGAACAGGTTTAATATATTCTTTTTTTTTTTTGTTCTTGAAGATGAATTTTGTTGCTGCTCATTGTCAACGTTCAAAAGATTTATGGCTTCGAATGCTTGCTGAATGTCAACAACGTAAAGCTGATGATTTAGTAACGACTTGTTATAATAATAGTAAGTGTTTTTTTTTTCATTTGTTACAACAAGGATTAATCTATTATTAAGTTGATAAATTGAAAACTTTAATAAAAGTATAATATTAAAATCTTTAATAGTTTTTGTAAATGTATTTCAAATTTTGTTTTTAAAACAATAATAATCATAAACTTATAATCTCGAGAAAACATATGATCGTTTTCTATGTTAACTAATTAGAACTCATTAAGTTCAAATATTCCGAACCCGGTTTTATTTCAGAAATACACTAATAAAAGAAAATAATGAAATATCTTCATGGTATTTTCATCGGATAAAATAATTTTTGTCATAATAATAAATAAATGTGGAAACCTCGGATTTAAATCCGAGTGTTATTTGTACTTCAAAAAGTAAAAAGCAATTTTTGTTTAAGTATCTTTGCAATAGGTGACTTAGCCTTCTTGTTCCTTAATGTTTTATATACCATTTTGTAGCCCGTGAAATTCTCTATCGAATAGTGTATAATAGCTGAGCTTTTGTTTTATTATGAGAGAAAACGCTTTTNTCTGTAGCTTGTTCCTGAGCCAAATGGCAAAGACATCTTTGGAGCCTACTCTCGAATTTTTCCCAATTTTGCACCCACCCTCGGATAAAAATATGGGATTTACAAAATCTGTCCTATAGTGGAACTTCATTAGCACACCTAGCTCTATCATTCCTAGTGGTTTCATCAAATTAGGTTGGATAGAAAAAATTCAGGACTCTAAGGGTTAAAACTAAGTTTTTTTTTGTTTTGACTTTAAAGAATTTGATACGATTATCAAACTTATAGTCACCACAATCGGTTCATACATGATACTATTCAGGCTAAACTTTCTATCCTACGTTTAAATTGTCTATTATGTAACTTAAAAGTACTGTGTGAGATCTTTGGATATACTCAGTTGATAGTCAATTTTGTATTGTTTAAATTAAAGTGTGTCCTACACTTTATTTGTTCGAACATACACTTTCTATTTTAGCTTTGGTTTTTGAGAATATATTGTAGACAGCTAGTATACGAATAGCATGTTTCGAGAGTTGAAATCATTGTATAAGAAGTATTCGATGACAGACTAATCTTTTATCTACCAAGGGAATGATTGTCTACTATGTTTTCAGAAGTCTAGATTTTTACGTCAGCTGATGTTTTTTCTTCTACATGACGAATGCATACATGACCTAATCTGATCATATTATAATAGAAAGAATGAAAGATGCATCGAAAAGGAAATTCTCTAGTAAGATGATGCGCCGTCGTGTGTTATGACTCGTTTCATTAAAAATATCGTATATCTTATGAGTGGAATATTCTCAAATGTTAGTTCACTTTGTAGCTGGCACTTAATGAATTATGTCTACCGTAAAATGGGTTCATATTGATGTCCTGTTTCTGAGGGTACAGAACCTTTCTTAGTGTATTCTTACTGTAGAACTCTACATTTGCAGGAAGATAATATTGTTGACTTTCGATCTGAATATTTGTCCATAGAAAGATCTCAAGTAGACTTACTTGTATAAAATATTTCAAAATTTTTGGACTTAGTGTATACGAGTTATGAAACTTTCAAGATATTAGCTCATTTCCATAGATAGTAAATACAACGTGTATTTTTTTGAGCACTTCTTATCTTGAAAAAACAGGTGAGAGTATCTGCTCAGATGTTTCCTTCCAATTTTAATGATTGTTCACCTATAGATACTATGTGTTGTTTTAATAAAAACTCTAAATGAATTTGGGTTTGACTAAACTACTGTTTTTTTTGACATGTCCCAGACTTTCTGAAAACTCGTATTTTTGATCTCCACGGAAAAATAGACCATAAAGATAAACGTTTTTTTTTACGCTACACATAGTTGATTAAGATCTACAAGATGTACTAAGTAGTTTTTTTTTTATTTAGTTTTCTTTTACCAGAATTTTATCGAACAGATTATTATGGTATGTTTCTTGTTGCAATTATTGATGTGGGTTGTGTATCAGTAGCATTGGTAAATTATCAATTTTATAATACAAAACAAATATAATTTGTTTTCTTGTATTATTTTTCTCTAGCGTCTTTTACCTAATTATAAGTCAATTGTACGTTCAACAGATCAATTATTATGTCTTGATGTAATGTCTGCTCTTGCATTAAATGATCATCTTATTGAAGCATGTCAACTATTTGAACATCTATCATCATTATCAAAATTATCAGCTCAATCATGGTTTCAATATTCGGAATGGTTAACATCATTATCAAAATTTCATGAAGCATATGAAGCACTTGAACAAACATTAAGACTTGATTCACAATATAATGAAGCACGTTTATCATTATCAGCATTACAAAAACAAATTGGAATGAATGAACAAAGTCAACATACATTAGCTGAAGTTGTTAGTCGACCAATAAAACAAGAATTAAATGAAAAAACAGATTTTCATGATGAAAATGATGATGATGATGAACAACAAGAAGTAACTGTTGAAAAAATTCATTTATTAGTTGAACGTTGTATAACACTTTATGATCAAAATCAATTAACATATTTTATTCCATGTGCAATGCAATTATTTTTTGGTTCAATTAAATATTTATTAACAATTGATTGTTCAAAACGTTTAATTAATTGTGGAACACGAGCACGTCGTCTTGAATTAATACAAAAGTTAGTTGATGAAAAACGTATTATATTAAATCCATCATATACAAGAATAAATACAGTATTAAAAAATCGTATTATTGACTTATATGGAAAATTTTGTGATGTACTTATACATGTTAAACGACATGATCTTCTATTAAGAGTTACTGCAGCTGGAACAGTTATTCCATTTCTTTATGCAAGAATTGATTGGTATTGTTTACATTCTTTCTTTTTTTTTTCGTAAACATTTTTCAATAGCATAAAATAAGTAGATGCTATGAACAAAGAATAATATTAACAATCGTTTTGAATGAACGAAAAAGTCTCTTAGAAAAGAAAGTTCTTACATTAGTTTTAAAGTAATTTTTATACTCGTTGTAGATTCATTGTTTGTTTTTGGAATAAAATCTATACTCTTTTGAATTCTGATTGCTATGGCTTAATAAAGAACCAAAGAAAAAAAAAATCTTTAACCTAGACTTACATTCTTTGTAATTCTTCGAAAGACATGTGATATTTTCAAAATAAAATAATACATTAGATTAAAGTAGTCATATATTATTGTTGAATGTTTAGTCTGTTTGTGAGATTTTTATCTTAACTGTTTAATCGCTTTTCGCTTGTGACTATAGCAATTTAATCAGTAATGGTAATTAATGAAAAAGTCTGTTTTGATTTGATTTTCTGATCTTCACTTGTCAATTTTTTTTTGTCCTATGAGTATAGAATCGCTAAGAACATGGATGATCAAATTTTGAATTGAATTTTTATTGACAAATCAGTCTTATAGTCATTAGATACTTTGTAAAGTTTAAGCTAGAATAAGCGTATCCTTACTAAGATATATTTTTTAAAAACGCCTATTTTCATCTGTGTTTTCAAAGAAGAACGTTTCTATGTCAAGCTGATATCTCGATATGAAAACGTTTGTCTCACCTTGAACATTGAAGTACCTCTAGTGACTACAAGGTCTATCTATGGACAAAATTTCAGTCCGAAATTCGATCGACTAGGTTCTCAGCGATTCTATACTCATAACTCAGCGAGTGAAGACTGTAAAACCGAAGGAAGACAGACTTTTTCGCTTATCATGATCGATCGATTGGTCATCATCACAAGTAAAAAAAAAAAAGGTTCGACAGTAGCGAACGTTCTCTCGTAAGATTGCTATTTACGTCTGATTTAAGCTTTTATTTTTCAGCAATTATGAAATTAGATTTCGTCATTGATGTTATTCTAAGCATGTACAAAGATTTTTGAAAGGTTTTTATTGCTTGAAATGTACAAATTAGAATTAAAATTTATGACAAAAAGTCAGTGACGTAGGAGAGGTAACGTTCCAATCACGATGAACATCTATAATTCATACAACTTAGCTATCTAGAACATTTGTCAATGACTTTGTTGAAAAGTCGAGTGTTACTGTTGAATATCAACAGTTATATTCGTTATGGTTATCTGAATCAAAACAATTGATTTTTTTCTTTCTTTCTAGGCTTATTCTTACTGAATTTTTATTATTCATCAGTTTAATGTTACAACAAAATGGTGACCTTGCATTTCAAACATGTCGAGAAATTTTTCGTTGTTATTCAAAATCAACAGTTATACAAAATTTATTTGCCTTAACAGCAACAATAACACCAAGTGTTCGTTTACAAAAATTTTGTGTACGTTCATTACAAAAACGACCTAATTCACCAATACTTCATCATATGGTTGGTAATTTTGCATTAATTGGTGGAACATATCGTTTAGCAATAATTCATTATATGAAATTATTTCGTTTAACACCTGATGAACCACTTGTTTCATTATTACTTGCTATTTCATTTGTGCATGTTGCTTGTCAAAAATATGCTTATTCAAGACATCAACGTGTTCTACATGCACTTGCTTTTCTTAAAAAATATAGAAATATACGTGGAGAATGTACAGAAACATATTATAATATAGGTCGTTTAATGCATTTTCTTTCGTTACATTATGCTGCTGCCTATTTTTATCATAAATGTTTAGAAACAGAATCACCTATTATTGATAATAATGATATATATGGATTAAAATATCAAGCAGCTTATAATCTTGCTTTAATTTATAAAGCAAGTAAAAATGAAAAATTTGCTCGACATATTATTCGAACATATATGACTTTGTAATTTCTATAAAAATTGTTTTTTTTTTTCAAATAAATATATGCGCATTCAATAATAAATCATCACTTGAAATATATAACTTTGGGAATTTCCATAGTAGCTGATAGTTTCTAAATCAACAAAATTTGGGTCAGAAGAGATAAAAGATAAATGTTTCAAAATTCATCTAAGATTTTATGATAAATATTTGAGATTTATTATATATTAAAGACATCTTAATCATTTAGTGCCTTATACAATATTCTTGTGTGAAAGAACAACTCGGGCGAGACTTCAATGGAGCGAACATATAGTTTCTAATCCAATAATAATAACGAATTTCGAGAAGTTCAATAAACAGCAATATATCTTTGCTCATAATTTAATTTTCTCAAAGGCATAGCATAGAACATATTTAAATAACTAATGAAAATATTGAATTAGAGCAATAAGTTATGAAAAATAATCAATTTATAACTTCTGATGAGATTATAACTGAGACATCTCCGGTACATGTGCCAACAGAGCGACTTATGCACCACTGCGTGTTGTAAGAATTTCGCGATCATTCTGAGAGATCGTAATGATTACAGACTATTATAATAGGCCACGGGAACACGAATTCATCATACATAGGTTGATTGAAAGTCATTTATTGCCAGCTAGACGAATGACAATGAAATTATAATTAAATAAAAATGGAAGAACCAAACAAAATTCACTATGTGTATATATGTAAAGAAAGTTCATATGATTACATTTCTTCTGAAGAATGATAGTATATTCGTTCGAAACGTTAAGTAAAACTAGAATAACAATTAATTATATGAAGAAGAAACTTTTGCAAAAATAATAACGTTATTAGATCAAAAAGTAGAAATTTGCTTGAAGATCTTCGTCCAGTTCATACTTATCAAATTTTATTAATTATTCAACAGACAAAAGCAACTAAAACACTAAACAAGTTTTAATTGCTGCTGGATTCATCTTGATGTAGTTAGTTCAACATATATGTGTGTCACAGACAAAGTGATTTACATTATGAGTTGCGTATAGTATATACAGATCGAGGTATTCGAATTTCAAAAATATTCAATTTGCCATATGGCCACATTAAAAAATTACAGCAGCATATATTTTTCTTTTTTCTTCATGGTTGGATGGAGCACGAGGAGCTATATTAAAAAACCAATATTACGTGCATTAAAAACTAATTTTACGAAGTCCAAGAAAACATTATTGATAAATACAAGGTTAATGGACACAAATTCTGGTGATTGTAAAATTGGTTTTTAATGTGCGTAGTATTGCTTTTTCTTATGTAGCTCGTCCTGCTCCATCCAACCATGAAGAAAAAAGAAAAATATATGCTGTTGTAATTTTGTAATGTGGTCATATGGCAAATTGAATATCTTGGGAATTCGAATACTTCGGTCTGTATATACTATGCGCAACTTATAATTTAAAACACTTAGTTCGATAGTGAGATCATTAATTTGATTCGAATATAATTAATTTTCTTAACTTACATTATTACATGACCTTCTATTGTAAACTTTTTTTACCTAAAATTCGATTTTTGTTTGTGACACACATATATGTTGAAGTAACTACATCAAGATGAATCCAGCAGCAGTAAAAACTTGCTTTGTTTTGTCATCTTTTACTTATTTGAATCTAATTTTCTTCTAGTCTTACTTGCAATTATGATCTTTTTTCAATATTGTGCCTAACACACAATTTCTCTCGATGTCTTATTAAAATTTTCGTAGAACTATTTTTATAATAAGGGGAGCACACTTGTAAAACCAAAGAATGTAGTTATAACACAAGTTTTTATAATTTTGATCAATACGACATTATAATTGAGTTATTACAGTTAATTATTTGCTAGTAATGCGGTGGTTTTTAATTAATGTCAGTAATAAAAAGGAAAAAAAAATCGACTTGCCTTAAACCGGTTGAAAAGTTAATGCACCATCTGTGAAGGAATATGTTTCTGATGAAAGTAGAAAGAAATCTTCAACTTTAGATAGCAAAAGCATCCATCTACTAAAAATATTTCATTTTCTATGTATCTTACATAGATGTTTCTTATTAGCGACATTTTTTTCCTTGCTAGTCGAATTAGGAACAGTGCTCCTCATACGAACTAGTCGCAAACTACCGCTAATTACTCATTTAATTTTTGAAGATAATTGAATAAGTTTTGCATCATTCGATTCAGCAGACTTTTCTTTACTCAATAATATTATAATATTATAATTTTCTTTCAAGTTGTCTGAAACAGAAAGAACACTTTCGAGTCTTCAAAGAAAAGCAGATCTTGTTACGAACATTCACTGTAGCCTCTTAGTTGAGAGTAGCGAAGTTCTCTTCGATGAAAATTGGTTTTTGTGATGGCAGTCACCTTTAGAAAAACTATAGTCCAATTAATTTTTAATTGCCCTTGGTTACCCACTCCTCAAAATAATTTTGCTTTGAAACGACCCATGACCAAAAAATTCCTGGATATGCCATTGGTCTCAGAAGTAATTTTAAAGTTTTTCATAAATGTTGCGTTTTGTTTTTTGCATTAGAGAACTACGTTAAGATTCGAAGTCAAAACTAGAGTACTGACGTTCAAGGCTCTATAAATTCGAATAGGAAGACAAAAAACGGGTATGGATGTAGGCAGGGCCCGCGCGAAGGATCAAATATTAGGGGGGTGTACGGCG
>CAJNSZ010001461.1:0-26665 GCA_905329745.1 Rotaria sp. Silwood2 | reverse complement strand
AGATTATATTGAAAGTACCATGAAATTAGTCTTATGCATATCTCGTAGACCTCAGTAGATCTATTGCAATAAATCTTCATTGTTCGAACATCGACAGTAAATGTCTTGAAATTTTCAAAGACAGTCACAATCGGATTGATAATGTAAATGGATGAAAGAGAAAGCTGTATTTCTCGCCAACTACACAATTATCTCTTTGCAATAGAAATTCTTTCTCCTATGTCAATATTCTAAGATATCGCACAAATTTAGTGTTTCTTTATCTCTATCATGAGAATAAAAACAAGTAGTTGTGATAACTTCAAGGTTTGATCTCTCGCTCTTCATTTATTCGTTCGAGACATCGAAGCAAAGTGCAAATAGAAGATTCTGGATGTATTGAAGTGCGAGAAACAATCTACCCGTCGGTTACTCGATAAAGATTCGTGCAAAAACGAAAGGCACAGATTATTGTTCTATCTTATGCACGCTATTCACTGGTGAGAAAAAAATCTCATTGCCAAAACAAAAAGATGGCATAGCTTCTATTGAAACTACAGTAGAATTTCATATATGCTTTTTCAATTAGGACATGACTTTAGACCGTAAACATAGCCATGTAATCAAACTGATTATTGTCCGAAACCCTAGAAAAAAACTTCGAGAATGTGCTTGAGGATGAGATTGGATCCATTTGTTGATGAATGAAGGAGAGGATCTTTTCTTCACCCATTACCCACTCAGGCACCCATTCATCTACAAACTCAAGTGCATCATTTCTAGCTTCTTTAGCCTATCATGCAAAGATTCATATTTTTTATGGGTACTCTATTCATGTCAGTCTTTCCACTATCCGTGTGGGTGTTGCGCAGGTTAAGATGAGTAAAAACCTATACCCACACCCGCACAGGAGCATGGTATGACTTGCGAATTTTACCAATGGATAGAGCTCGTCAATTTACACTTGGAACATACTTTAGATAAGTTGGAACACTTTCACAGATGAATCGGGTCAAGAATTATTAGTTGGACAGGCAATTGGAACCGGTATCAGACGATATCTGGCACACAACCAAATGTATTGAAGTGAGACTTTGGCCATTGGATACAGCTGTTGAAGTTGCATTCAGAGCCAGATTTAGATTTTTTTGGAACATTGTGTGGGACGAATCAGCTCAGGTAATACGGATATATATATTTATAGTAAATGTTGTCATAGTGCTGCGACTTCGCATTTTGAGACGTATAGCTCGGTAATGAATGATGCTATTGAGATGCAATTTTCACCATTGGATAGAGCTCGTAAAATAGTACTTGTTACTTGAAGAGTTTTGTTGGAACAACTTCCTCGTCGAATCGACTCAAGAATAACATTTTCTGGAACTTGTTGCAATGGAAGAAAAAATGGTAATTTTGCTATATTTCGATTGTTATAATATGTATCAAGGAGCTGTCTTCACCGTTCGACGCAGCCCCTCGAGCTCTACTTTGAACAGCAAATAGCTTTATTAAAACAGTTCTCTGCGCGAATCGGTCCTAAAAATAATCGAATCTGGACCTAATATATCCCACGTATTTTTATGTGTGTTTGAGGGTGTGGGTGTGGGTTTTTGTCTTCTTATGACCCACATCCACACCCACACCCGCACCCCACACCCACACCCACATCACACACCCACACCCACACACCCACATCCAACTAAATACCTCCAACAGATATGACTTCGAAAGTTTTATTTTTATTAATACGGTCTGGAATGAGAAAAAGAATGGTATTGAACTATAGGATGTATGATATATTTCATGTCAAAAAATCCCCAAATTAAAAAATCCCTAAATCAAAATCCCCAAATGGGGATTTTTTTCCGGGATTGAGTTGTGGTAACCAATTTGGGACAAATGGGAGGCATTCGATTTTTTTATCGATGATAGAGACATGTTCAAGATTTATATCCATAAAGACATGACTAGAGAGACCCTTTGTTAAGTACCACTATTGACCTCAACAAAAAAATTTTACTTTTTCACAGATAGGAAAAAACGATATACAGGGTCGTGCAAAAGTCACGATATCGAAAAAAATTGAATATTTCCATTACAGCTCCAGCAAACGATCTGATTGTTTTATCAATAATAGAGGCATGTTCAAATTTTATATTCATAAAGACATCCCTAGAGAGACCCTTTGTTAAGTATATTGTTTTATTTCCTATCTGTTAAAAAGTAAAAATTTTTTGTTGAGGTCAATAGTGGTACTTAATAAAGGGTCTCTCTAGGCATGTCTTTATGGATATAAATCTTGAATATGTCTCTATCATCGATAAAAAAAATCAGCTCGTTTGCTCGAGCCGTAACGGAGGTATTCAATTTTTTTTTGATAAACCGACTTTTGAGCCACCCTGTACTTGTTGATGTATACCATTACGATGGAAGTATAATACCAAATATAAGACAATCCGATAGAGATAATTATCTGTCGATATTAATACTATAAGAATTTCTAGAGAATAATTATAGGTTTTTTTTCAATTAAAATCAATTCCTCTTTTTACGTTATGTTAATTGATCGTCTATCTCATAATCGAATCTGCACTTAAATTATTTTTAATGTTTAAAAAATGAAAAGCGAAATTAGATTTCTATGAATGACTGTTTTTAGTTAAAGTTTAGATTTGTTTATCGGTGCCCATCAATGAAAAGTAAAAGAAAAAATACAATAATGATAGTCTAAGTAATGGTCACTTTTTTATATACTACTTTTTTCATAATTTATCTAGAAGTTTTTTAGTCTTGTATACATACGACGTCTAACGGTTTTTATTCTTTTCACTCGGAAATTTACACCGTAAAAAATTCACATAAGAAAAGTCTTTTTTTTTCTAATTTAATTTACTAGTTAAGCATTGTATGAGTACAGACAGATGCGCATTTCATTTATTATCTTTATTTAATATATTCGTTTATATTATTTAGAGAATTAATTCTAAAGAAGTTAGTGATTATAATTTATTTGATTGAGTATAAGTGCGATTGTTTAAGATCAAACAGATAATCAGTCTATCTATAGATATGTTTACTGAAGTAAAACAAAAATAATAAATAGTGACAGTATCATATAGGTAAGAAGAATGCTTTTCGCCTAATATGATATTTATTGAGAATAAATCATAATAATAATAATAATATATAAAACAATGATTATTATTTTAAATATTCATTTGAAATAAATAAATATGAAAGAACATGAAAACAAGAGAGAGAGAGTCTTTCACCATGAAATAATATTTAACGAAGGCGATTTCTAATTAATCAAAATGTTTTTGACAACGAACCAAGGGAAGAAGCCGATTTCTATCACTAGAAATCAGCTTTTATTGATTCGATTAGTTGTTTAAATCAAGTTCATTAGTCTACAAATATTAGCCCAAGAGATGAGTAAACTAAATTAAGATTTAAATAATTGAACTTATCCTTTGCTAAAATATTTCCTATTCAAAAAAAAACAATATACTTTCTGTGTGCCTTCAACAGTGTTTATTTAAACGGTTTTTTATCTATTTTCTCATTAGTCATATCATAATAGAAGAAAGATGCCATCTTCTTAACTTCTATTCTATCAATAAGATTCGATTTGAATAACTCGATTATTCTACTAATTAGAGTAGATCAAATAAATTTTTTTTTAATTCTCACTGATTTAATCGACTTATCTATTGCTAAGACATAATCAAATGTCAAAGTATAAAAGTCATTTTTCTAGTAACTAGAACAAAGCTTTTATTCGATATATATGTTTCTATTTCCACAGATTAAATTTTACTTATAAATGGTCTTTCATAGATCTTAATCATTTTTTTTTCTAAGCTATGTTGTGAAACATTCTTCTATAAAGTTTTTCATGTTAAATCTTACACAGATTGACAATCTAACAATGGTACTTAATAAAATCCATTGATTTTCTTATTGCTTATATTTAGAAATAAATCATAAATATTTTCTTATGAATTACTTATTTTATTTTTTATTTTTCATCAAGTCTTTATATTATTACAATCCGAAGACAAAAAATGAAATTAGGTCAAGACAATTGTCAAATAGACATATATTCTACGAAGTAGTTCAACAAATTAAAAAAAAACATCTGTATGAAAATTTATTCCGTTTAAATGAATTATTCCAAAATTTCTAGATTGATTTAAGAAACAAATGACTCGGAACTGATACAGAAGTCGAAATAAACCATGTATTTCTATCAGTTTGTTTAAATAAAAATTGAAAAAAGATCTGATCAATGATAGTGTTGATACAGCGGAGTACCACTATGCTGCTTATTTTAAATCAACCATATTAACAATAACTATTCATAATAATAATAATATATAAAATAATGATAATTATCTAAATAATTGATTTAAAATGAATAAATCGATATGAAAATGTCTCAATCCGATATACACACTGTTGTCAGAAATAAAGAATTCGTTTTAGCTAAAATAAAAATACAGAAGATATAAAACCGCAAGAATTTTTTTTTTCTTTAAAAAAACTAAAATGAGAAAAATTCTACATGGAAATATTTAAAGAGATTATTTTAATGTTGTAAGAGCAAATTCTAAATCCGTTTTATTTCTTAGACGAACTGATTAACTGACATATACTAATAATGATACCATCAGAGATTGCCAATGTAACCCTATCAATTAATAGTATATATAGAAACATATATAAATAATCGATTATATTGTTATTATTATTTTTTTATGTAATATACCATAAGTTATAAATGTTATCATTAAATCAATGTTCTAAGAAGATTCTAGAAAACATTCATCTAATTTATCATACGAATTTGATTATTATTTTCATGATCGAAATAAATGAGAATGATATATTAAAACAAGGTAAGAATTCCTAGTTTAATGGAAGACATTCACTACCTGAATTTGCTGTTTATGATTATGATATTAAATCCAGAACATCAGAAGAAAATATACTCTAGACGTTTTTTTTCTAATTAAAGGTGAGTGCTAGCAGAGGATATATTCATACTCCTTACTTGCAATAAGTAAAAATTTCTCTAGGTTTGAGAAATTTTCAATAGAATAAAGAAAATAATTGTAATCCAGTTAAAATGTTTTCATATAATCTTTAATGTATAAGAAAAAGGATAGTCTCAATGCACGAAATATGAATTAAATCAAAGCTAAAAGGCAAATTGTTTTTTTTTCTTTTTCTATAGTATAATAAACAATTTAGCAATGAATGTTGTCTTTGGTCTAAGGTAGATATTTCTATAATTAAATAGTATAATAATCTTTGAATAAGATCTATTTATTAGAGTTTAATCGAATATTGAATATGAAAAAAATGAAAGTTCTAATTATCAATTAATAAAATATATATGAACTTACATTAAGCAATAGGTCTTATCTATTATTTACATTGCATTAATCGAGATTTTCTATTATATCAAATAAAGTCTATCTAATCATTCTATATGTTCTTAAAAAACCAAATTCTTTTAACTTTAATGCAAGATTGAAGATATTTGTATATGTTGATAATAATTGTTGATAAAAATGGAAAAGATTAATATCCATATCGATGTTGAAATGGCTATTCCTTTAGCTGGTGTTCCCTCTCATAAAAAGTGTTCCACTCTGTTATATTAATATAACAGAGTGGAACATTTTTTATGACGGGAAACATCAGCGGTAATGTTACCAGTGGAACACCAGCTTAAGGAATACCATCTTGTTTTATAAAAAAAATTATTTTATTAAATAAAATAAATTTATTTCATAGATATCTTTTTACACATAATTATATTAATTTCTTTCTAAACATTGTTCCTTTACAACAATACACAAAACAAAAAAAAACAATACTTTTCTCTTTTACTTTCAATATAGGGTGTGGGTGTGCGTAAAGAGAAGACCAACACTTTGAGCTACACTCACACCCATATCCACACTCAAATCAACAACCACAGCTCCACCCACACCCACCCACACCCACACCCTTACAGATATCAACGTGTTTTCAATGAATTCTATCTATTGATTATTTGCTTGTCATTCTCATTTATTACCTATAATGAGCTAAATTGATAACTACCATTGATAATAACAATTGTTCCAAAAGAGTCACTGTTAACTATTCGTGCTCTCGTCGTTTTAATTATCTTGAAGTTCAAAAGAAGACTGACTTCATAAAAGTTTGCCTTTTTAGATGATTTTTTGTTAGAAAATGGAACGTTATATTGATTATCAGCAAAAGTCTGATATCAATTATATTATGAAATTTTATTCCGATGTGTTTAGACAAGATCACTCTGTTAGATTCAATGTTTAATTCTTAGGTAGATACAAAAAGAAGCTTGTTAGCACAGCTCCTGTGGAGCTGAAATGTGGAACTCACGTATATCTGTAGCTTTGTTACCTGACGCATCATCTGTATACTGAAAGACTTCTCGTCGACTATAGTTGTTTTCCTTGAGAATCGATGAAAAGAGCGGGAATTTATTATTTATTTGTATATTAAAAAAATATATTAAACAAGAAAATATTGTTTTTTCATTTAAGCGCGCTCGATTTCATTTATAATTATTGCTATATACGCGATAATAATCTTTTTTTTGTTTTCTAATTTGAAGTTATCTTTCTCCACCATCGGCTATTTGATGAATACGGTTGTTGCAGTCTGTAATGGGGAAGGGGGGAGGAGGAGTATGTGCATGGAATGTTCTTTTTTTGGTTGCTATGGTCTGTAAGGGAGGGTGTGGGTGTGGGTGGATGTGGAGTGTGGGTCTGGGTGGTTGTGGAGTGTGGATGTGGGTCTGGGTCTGGGTGGTTGTGGAGTGTGGGTGTGGGTCTGGGTCTGGGTGGTTGTGGAGTGTGGGTGTGGGTCTGGGTCTGGGTGGTTGTGGAGTGTGGGTGTAGGTCTGGGTGTTTCTTATCTTCATTCACAATCACCCACACCCTCATATTCCCGTTGTTAAGAAAGGAATGCAAAAGTGACACCCCTATCCATATCCACGCTCATGCGTACCTTTTTATCTTTTGTTGTTTATTTGGTAGAAAAAAAGAAAAGATTCTCAATTGGAGTAGTGACGATGTTTGTTATGACTGTCGAACGCTGCACACTATTTCAGCATTTTATGCTGTTTTTTTCACTTGTTAAAATTTCGACCCCTAAGGAGAAACAGACTGCATAGTGTCTCTTTTATAATGGCTAAAGCACAGCCTTGTTGAATGATGTATAATAAGACAACGGTAGAAAGCACTGATCGAAGCGAGTAAACTCACCAATTTCAAATTTTCAATTTATCCGTCTGTTTTTATGTTAGTCTCAACGCAAAAGTTGATTGCTGTCACATGATTTCGCACCTCTGAACATTTTCAGACGCCAAAAAGTATCAGAAGTTGACTATTTGTTGTCATCATTACGGAAGAAAGCCATGTTTCTTAAGCGAATTCATTGGTTCCCAGAATTTTTCTTTACTTACTCACTTCTTCATCGTTCCTTAACGATAATCTCAAACTACGCAATATCTTTCAAAAGGAAAATGATCTTTTACACAAATTAACTTTTTTTTTCTTTAAAATGCAGCTACCTATGTAAAAAACACAGGAATGAAATGATATTAAAGTCATTTAAAAAGTGTTAAAAATCGGTATAAATGATACATATTTGAATAGATTTTTTATCAAAAATAATCAAAATTTCAGTGCCAATTTCAATTGATTCCGATTCATTATGATTATAATCCGTTAAAATTTGATAAGAAATATCAATTTGAATTGACTTCTGTTCATGAGGCATAAAAATATCTTCAGTTGATTTTCAGCGATTTTCATTAGTTACAATCGATTCTTTTCATCAAGTTTGAATCGATTATAATCGGAATTAACTGAAGTAAGCTCTGAAATTCTGATTTTGTTTTTGTTATTTTTTTATTAAAACTCAAACAAAACGTATATGATTGAAAATGATTTTTAATAATATTTTTTATTAGATTTTAATCTGATTTTATCTCTATTTTTTTACATGAGTAGAGGGAGACATTTATAATATTTGATCAATCGTAGAATTGTGATTAAATACAGGTTCAAAATAATTAGAGTGAAAAAAAATGTTTAACTTTTTAGATGTTCTAGTTTCAGCTCGACATTTGTTGTTTCATGATATAATAAAATGTCCTTTTTTCAGAGGTTGCACTCTTTCACAGTGCACTTTTTTCTTTCCTCAAGGTGAATGATGTATGACATATTGAATTACTATATAAAGAAAAAAAATGATGGTGAAAGAATAACAAATTACTCGCCTATATAATTTCATAGGAGCTCATTCTTTTTTGAGGAAGTTAGTGACAAGATCAATCTCTGAGAGTTGTAGCGATTAAAAATCGATTATAATAGCACTATGTTAGTCTGTTTTTAATTTGATTTTTTAGCTTTAAAAGACAGATTTCATTTGATTTTATTCTTTTAAATCGATTATAATTGATTAAAGTTTTTTTAACCAACTAAAATAGATTAAAAATGTTTCACTCAAATGAAATCTGTCTTTTAAAGCTGAAAAATCTAATTAAAAACAGACTAAAATAATGCCATTATAATTGATTTTGAATCTGATTTTTAACCTATTCTTATAGCCTGTTTTCGGATGCGAAACACTGGCACCAGTGGAACCAGTAAATCCAATTTGGTGCAAACCTATTCGACTTTAATCTCATTTTTCATATCGATATCGATATTGGATGTATTATCGGTCGCTACTACAAAAAAGTAACATGCACGAGCAATATACACGACTGATTTATAGAGTTGAAAAGTGCTCCGCACACTAACAATTAACGTGTCGAAGGTATTGTAATTTGTGATACATTGTACGCGACACATCGAGCTGCGAAACTAAGTACATCCTGCACCATATTTTTCTGCAACACATACGACACTCTTGAAATATCGTTCGAGTCTGATGGTCGCTTACACCTATTCCTCGAGGCTAGAGAACCAGTCGACAACATTTGAAGATGTTGCATTAGTGTCAAGCTCGTAAGTTGAATTGGTCATCGAAGATCTATCCAAATACTGAATTATTGAATAACGAAAGTAAAGATATTTAGACATTCAGATATTATTTCTGCTCTTCCTCTTCACTCTTGAGAAAGAGGTGGGGCATGGACGTGTTTGTGCGTCTTCCTCTGTTTCACTCTTAGGAAAGAGAGCCTTTGTGTTTCATCCTCATCATCATCGAGACTAACGGTCGAATATCGGCATATCATTAGTTCAGATATTCAATACTATAAGCTATATATCTCCATATTAAGTAGAGTTAGAAAGCTGAATCTAACAAAAAAATGTGAAGAATAATAAGAGGTAGTTCAATAAAAATCTCATGAAGATTGGTTAAGCGCATCTAATTTTATTTTAATTTTACGGTTGCGAGTTCAAAAAGTATAGAGAGCGTACAACTAAACCCATATTTTGTAAGAAAATGGAGCTCAAACTTTATCAATATAGATAAAGTGCATACAGTTTTCCTACTTTTTAAGATAGAACCACTTGTTATAATTAATCTATCTCTACCTTTTGAACTGGATTCAAAAATTCATTATGTGAATCTTTCAACTGCGGCTGCAGCTACTAATAGATATATTCTATCTGCTCTTGTTCGTCTTAGTTAACAAAACTTACTGATAAAGATTATCTCTATTTTCAGAAGACAAGAACTTATCATCATTTCTACTCCAATTGTGATTCTGCTGAACTTGCAGAGATTTATCATAAAAGATGCGCTGGTATAAAATTCATACAGTTTCTCTAATGGGTCTGAAGATCTCTGCTAGGTTCACTCGGTATTTTAGCATTTTTCGATCGTACGAGAAATATTATGCGTATACGATCGCTTTAATCAGTCTCTTCGTCGTATTTCAATTTCGCATATGTCTTTTACACACAAATAAGAAATTAGATTTGCAAGTGGCTAAAACGGCAGCGACTTACTCACCTTCGCCCATATCTATGATCTATAAATCTTGGCCAAGAATATTCAACGAACGCTGTAATAATTTAAATTCAGCGGCATGCGTAAGATGTAATTCCTTCACGGGCAATTCAGTACAAAAAAATGAGTTAGTCAATTTGATTAGCATAGTACAGCAATCTCGCTCTCTAATGTATTGTCCTGTTCCAAAAGTAGCAACAAAAACTCTTCTTACTGTTATGCTATATATGCATATTCATGACATCCATGAACATCTCAATAATAATTGGGCAAATATTGATGTTGCTAGAGCTCAAACGGAAAAAATGATCAATATTTCTGCATTCATTGAAGATCTTCGACGGGTATGACGAAGAAATGTTGATGCGGTTTGAATGATCTCCTTATATTTTGTTCGACTCTTTTACTTTAGAATAGAATCATAATTCCGAAGACAGAAGAACCGAAATCTCTTGCTGCGTTTCTTCGCATCTACCTTGATATCCTCCGATTCGGTAGTATCAATGCAACATCCTCTTCTCTACCTCTGAATCCTTGGAGACTCAGTTTTACATTCGCATTTCCTTATCTTCGTCTTCATAGTCTCTCCAATTTATCTCAAATATTCTCTCCATCTTTCATCCGAGCTATATTCGTTCGTCATCCATTTGACCGTCTTGCGTCAGCTTATAAAGAAAGAATTGCAACGCTCACACAAGATAGAATTCAGTCGGAACCCGAATACGACGCGATGCGCGAAATGATCTGTCGACGTATGCGACCCAGGAAGATCGGTCAACCATTACATAATAGCAATGCATGCCTAGGGACGGTTCCTTCATTTGAAGAGTTTGTTCGATACATTCTTATTGGCACTCACATACCTGGTAGAATTGCTAAAATGAACTATCATTGGCAGCCATACTCAGTGCTTTGTCAAGTCTGTAAATTTAAATATAACTTTATTGGTAAATATGAAACATTCAATGAGCACTTCACTAATTTCCTCAAACTTTTTAATCTATCTGATTGGAATATTCAACAGCGAAATGGTGCATCAGGTCTCACTACATGGGATTATCAGAAGTTTTACTCAACCTTATCAGATGAGCTAATCTGTCAGCTCATACGTGTGTATGAGGAGGACTTTCGTCTATTCAACTATCGAGTTGATACTTATATTAATCGAACCACATTGATTCAAAATTGTAACCTATTGAGAACATTCTAATTGATCTCAAGCGACTGGCCAAAGTTTCAGATCAATCAGATCCGAGTGTTCATCGATTGGTTCAGAAAGGTTTGTAAACCGATATAAACTGGCCATTTTGTTAAATAATTTTTCATTGATTAAAAGTAGTAGTTTCAAACAAACTCTTGTTTTTTGTATATAAATTTTTATGAATCTTGACAAAGAAAGCCTATACTGTGTTTCTTTAAATAGATAAGCGCTACAAAAAGAGAATATTTAATATTTCTTCAGTACAAATTTAAGAGTCATAAACAGAAGTCTATATGTAAGTCTAGCCCATAGTTGGAATGGAATCGACTGGCTTGCCGATTACTAGTCTGGTCTGTTTGAACTTTTCAGACAGGATGTAGGTTGGTATGAAGGAAGATAATTTGAATTTTCCACACCCACATTATCTCAAAAACTCTCTCGGATTTTGTTGCCAATCAAGTGTGCAATTAAAGAAAGATATCTGGTACAAAAATTTAAAAAAAAAACAACTCTATGATACTACTGAGGACCAAGCAAATGAGAATACATCAACTCGTTCGGTTTTGACGATAGTTTAAACTATTTCAAAACAAGAGTTTAAAAAGACATGTGACACTTTGTAAGAAAGAACTGAACTTTATATAAATGTGTATGGAAACTAGTTCGAAAATTTAATAAAATGAGATTTGTGAAGTTTCTTTATTATTCGATTTTTGTTTGTTGCTCGAACTTTTGATTACATCTTCATATATATTTGTGCATCAAGAGTAGTGATAACATAATTTATTCAAATAAATTCACAATATTCATTGAAACACCAACTGAGTAAAGTAGAATTTAAAAACAACGCTTCATATAGTATATATTTAAGCTCGTTACATGAATCGAATCAGAATCATAGGTATGTAAAAGTTTTGAATAAAATATTTCAGAAAAATATCAATCTAATTTGTACGGAGGGAAGTGTCCACTAGACCATGTAAATGAGATTGACATGCTCTCGGTATTTCACTGTATGAAATATTTTAGTGAAGTAATATGAAGGTATGCAATATTCCAGAATGCAAAAAATATACGATGACTGGCAAACATTCTTTTTCGAAGTGAGTACATGAAAAAATAATTTATCTATTATTGTTACTCAAAGATAAAAAAAAGTCCTATGACAACTACTGTCTCTTAGGCTTCAACTTTAAACGCGACTCTGTTTCTTTTTGTTTGCTTCGAGAAGAAAAACCGAAGATGCACTAAATATTTATTCAAATTAACTGCATTAGGAATAAACTATGATTCTGATTCGATTCATGTAACGAGCTTAAATATATACTATATGAAGCGTTGTTTTTAAATTCTACTTTACTCAGTTGGTGTTTCAATGAATATTGTGAATTTATTTGAATAAATTATGTTATCACTACTCTTGATGCACAAATATATATGAANGCCGCCCCCCCACCCCCGCCCCCTCACCCCACCCCCACCCACCCCCCACCTGCACGCACACCCACGCACACCCACACCCACACACCCACACCCTCACCCTCACCCTACCCACACCCACACCCTCACCCTACCCACACCCACACCCTACCTGCACGCACACACACCCACATCCACACCCACACCCACACACCCACACTCTCACCCTCACCCTCACCCACACCCACACCCTATGAATGTGAGGAAAGAGAGACCACAAAGGTCTATGCACACTCACACTCACATACTGATGTTCACTATTAGGACTGTTAGCTTAGATGTTGTCCGTGTCGCCATTACAGAATATTAATTCTACTCGATTTCCTGTTCTAGCACGAGCAAGATACTGCGCTCTATTGTGATTAATATGATTATGATAGAGATTTCGTGTGGCTAGTGTCTGTTTTGAGCATGCGGTGAAAGATAGATACAGTATGTCATGATATTACTTGGTTTTGTTCGAGCGCTTTCCCAAGACGTTGTACTGCTTCACCACCGATTCCACTGTGACACAGATAGAGTGTGATTAATGTCTGTTTTCAAAAGGCACTCAATGGTAGATAGAGATATTGACGTAAAACCGTGATGTGTTCGTTCCATATCATTAACAGGTTTGGTAAGGACTGTTTAGGGTTCGTTTTTGTCTGCTGAGGAAATGAGCAAATCCTGAAGAAAGCGTATGGCCACGCAATTGTATGTCCTAACAGGAATTAAAACAAAATCCAATCAGGAGCTTGATTAGTATAGGACGCGTCTTGAGACGAATCCCTCAGAAAACCCTTACGAATCCTTCTATTGGGATCACGAACAGAACCTAACTAAAAGTGGATCAAACCTTCAGAGTATCCTGCCTGCTATCCTATGAGAATCCTAGATAGGATCTAGAGTCAATTCTGGTATTCGCCTGAATTGTTAATTTAGAAACACTCTTGGCAGAGACTTGAACAAATTCTAAAAAGCATCCTGTTAACCCATGTGAAATCTGCAAGCAGAAATTCCGAAGAGCTGAGACAGGATTCTTGAAATCCAAGATCCTCAAGCAATCAACAGAATTAAGACTAGAGGAAGTTGAAAATATTACTTTGTTTTGTTCGAGAGCTTTGCCAAGATTTTGTGCTCCTTGATGACCTATTGTATTGTCACTGAGATTCAGTATGGTTAGTGTCTGTTTTGAACAGATAATGAATGATAGATAATGAACACAAGGACTAGTGATGGCAGTAGGTAAGTTCAGTTTGAGAAAAATGAGAAACGATTCTAAGCATGTTATCAATATCATAGCACAAGAGTGAATAAAGCATTCAGATAAAATCAAACAGTTGCAAAAAACAGTAACAAACGGCATTTATTTGCTTACGAAGAAAAATAATTATAAAAAGAACAAAAAGACTACAGATCATTGTCATTCCTCACGTTCGTTATCTAGTGGTCAGACGTATTGAAAGTATTTTTCTTTCTTTCTTTCTCTTCTCTTCGTTCTACTATTGTGCGCACATCTCTGGTGTTTCCTTTCTACATCGTATGGGTACACCAGGGGATGATGGCAGGGATATCAATCCTAATCACCATAATGAAAATGATCACATTAATCAGACTCAGTTAGAATATGGAAATACAACAAATAAAGAAGATAATCTTGAGGGTTATCAGTATGTCTCTCGCTAAAATCGTAAAAGAAGAAATCAATTGAGTGATGTGGATCCTTCAACACATTCCCCTCATACACCCAAACGGCGAAATTCAGAAAAGATTGAAAATCCTTCTGGAGAAAAACCAAATATCTCAAGTACAACAAAAATAATATCATCATATTTTAATAATAGTCGAAATTCGAATAAACAAAAATATGAACCAAGTGATAGAAAACAACGTCAACTTGATTCATTTCCACCTTTTCGTATTACGATAAAAGATTGTCAGTATCCAATACAAGATATCGCCATCATCAAAGATATGAATAGAAAGTGTAAATTAAATCTTACATATGGTCGTATGTCATCAAAAAGTAATCGCTGCTACCTACTTTATTGTAACACGTCGATGCAATTTGAATATCTGTTGGAGAAAGCAAAATGGCCAGATAAAATATGTGATTTGGAATATACTTTTGAAACACCTCGAATAATTCCCTCATCATACTCGTTGGTAATGCTGAATGTACCAACGCAGTGGGACGTTCAATATTTCTGTAACGAACTCAAAGTTCAATATAAAACCATCATCAGATGTGAATGACTTTACGTATGGGGTGAACGTCTCATACCGAAAATCCGAACTGACTTTTCTTCAAACAAAGAGCTTTCAGAAATACTAAAGTGTAAGCGTATGTTACTTGATGATGAAAATACATCATATCCAATTGAGCAATATGTTCCACCTTTACGAGCACTTAGATGCTACGGCTGCCAACAATTTAATGATCATGTAGCGGCGCGATGCCCTAATAAAGATAAACCAATCTGTTTCAAATGCGGACAGCAACATGAATACAATCGTGATTGTTCAAATGAAATATGTTGCGCGCACTGTGAAGGAAACCATATGTCTGGTGGTCCGAACTGTCCAAAGATAATAGAATCTCGTGAACTGAAGAAAGTACAATGAAAGCAATCGTCATCTTCATCTATGCACTTATCGAATAATAACAGATGGAGAGGAGACAGTGCTTTTCAGCTATTTGAGAACACTGCAACAACAACACCAATCTTAACAAATAGTTCTACTAACGATAACAACTATCAAATGAAACTTCTTGATACAATCCATCTGAATATACAAAGTATACTGAAACAACAAGTGGACTTAAATAATAATTTAAAAGAGCTAACGATACAATTAAATAGTCAAGCAAAAGAAATTATTAGTATAAACCAAGTTCTTAACGAGATGGTTTGCCCAATATTACAAGAAGTGACACAAATAATTTATACTCAAATTAATTCACAGCAAAACGACAAATTGATTCTTCATACAATAAAATGGTAAATTATCTCAATCAGAAAGATTTGAATTGCCCCTTTTCTAACACAAGGCATACGAATAAATCACTACAACATTAACATCAACAAACTAATCTCAATGAAATGACTCCATCTAATGACAATTACAACCACAGAAGCAATGAATCTGTATGCTAAAGAATTTTTTTCTAATCATGTAGAATCATTTCCTATATTAGTTGAACATTTATCACAAAAACAAATAAAAATCTTTCAAGAACTTATTTTAGAATGGACAACTATACCTACATTAAATGAAGTTTTTGCAAAAATGGGAGAAAAGAAGCACAAAAATTGCAGATATGTTGAATGTCAAAAGTGAATAATTGAAGATCATGCTGCTCAATGTCAGTAGTTTGAAATTATATTTACCGGATATTTTTCTCTTACTAGAGAGTATACCCTGCTCTATTATCGTCTTCAATGGTACACATCACAATGAGGAAACGGTCAAAACCTTCTCAAAGCACTATAGTAGTTATAATACGTATTGGGAGAAAGGAACAAACAATTTTGGAGGTGTTTTAATAGCGGTGCACCGTTCTATATCGGTTCAGAAGGTAGATATATTTCAACATCTGCCCAATGTAATTGTTCTTGATATTGGTACAACTGCAGATAAATTTCAACTAGCAACATGTTATTCTCCTCCAAACGAAAATCTACCTATATCTTTGTTTGATAAAATCTTGAAACGAAATATAAATACCGCTTTACTTGGTGATTTTAATGCTAAACATCAATCATGGTCCAGTACAATTGATAACCATAAGGAACGAGTTCTTTTCAATTGGTTGTCAATAAATGCACTAGTTGTCGTCAATAAGTGTGTACCAACATCTACTCGTTCAAATGCAACGATTGATTTAATCTTAGCTCCTACACATATGATAGCATCAACATCTTCATTTTGTGTTTTCCCTTCCATCGGCAGTAATCATTTTCCTGTCTTATTGATACCGACAAACAAATTACATAAACGTGATTGTCTTTATCCGATAAAACGTACATATTGGACATTATTTAAATTATTCCTAGTATTTACCTTTTCCTTTTGGAATGATCTGTCTTCTAAAACTGATGATACTATGCATTTTTTCAGTACATATGAACGTTTTCTGGCATTGTTGGCGTCTAGGTTAACTTATGTATCTTATTGCAACGAATACAAGCCATCACTACCACCTCATATAATTAATCTAATGCAATAAAAGAAAATGATATTGCAATTAGCAAGAAAAACAAAACATCCTTTCTATATCACACAATTAAAAGCTTATTCAACATTAGTACGTAAAGAAATTTTTGCTCACAAACGTTTATCTTGGCTAAACTACTGTAGTACCTTAAACGTAGCGGATGTGAAACAATTTTGGAAAAAAGCGCAAAAACATTTTTCCGTTACAAAACCACTGATTAACGGTTTCTTATCAAACGGTGCTGTGAAATCTACACCAAATGAAATGTGTAATCTTACTAAATCATTCTATGAAGATCAATTCTCGATGCATATCAACACAACAACGTGAGTCGAAATTGAAGCTGATAATGTAATCAAACAATTGGACAAGGGAATCAACAAATTCACACCACTACCTCCAAATATTAGAATTAAAGATATTGCAAAGATCATCTTGTCTTTGAAAAATAAAAACTCGTCTGGTATAGACGGAGTTTCCAATAAGATAATCAAGTTGATACCATCATCACATCATGTATTTATTTGTTCCTCCTTTAACCATTTTATGTCGCATCTATGTATGCCATCTCACTGAAAAACAGCCAAAATGATTTTACTCTCAAAAACTAAGACAAATATAGTTAACGTAAATGATACACGTTCGATTTCACTACTACCGTACTTCTCGAAACTATATGAAAAGATCTTTCTCAGACATTTTCGTCAGTGGGTGAATGATAATGGTATTTTACCAGATAAACAAACTGGTTTTGGCCCTGGACATAATATGATAGTAAGACTAGTTTCGATTATTGATCAAATTAGACAAAGCCTGACGGTTAATATAGCAACAGCTGGTCTTTTTATTGATTTTCAAACTGCATTTAACCAATTGTGGTTTAACGGTCTGATGTTAAAGCTTTCTCGTTTAAACTGTCCTTTGTATCTAATGGCGTGGTTAAAAACCTACTTATGTGATAGAACAGCGTTTATTTAGATTAATGGCACAACATCTAGCACCTTTTCTCTCTACAAGGGAGTACCATAAGGGTCTTGTATAGGACCAGTTATTTATATAGTGCATCATTACGACATTTTGAATAGCATTTCAATGTTACATAGGCAACATCTTTTCGCAGATGATCTGGTTGTCCTTGTGTCTTCTTCTGCAAACTGGTCCTCCAGAATTCTCATACCTAATATTATTGAACAAATAAAAGATGTAATTTCTCAATTACTGTCGTCTTCCTTGATGTGGAAACAACCTATCAACTTCCAAAAATCTTTTTGGATATTGCTTCATCGACAAGTTGCTCCTATCATTCCTCAACATATCAAATGTGATGGACATTTGATATCTCATTATAATAAAATAAAATATCTTGGAACAATTTTTGATAGTAAGTTGTCTTCTACTTTACATCTCTATTATATTGAATCTAAAATACGTAAAAATATGGGAATATTCAAATATCTCTCATTAAAACGTATGTTAAGTGAAACTGTGTCTTATAGAGTATTTAATGCTTATATAAGACCATACTATCAATCGCTTCTAAATGTCTATCCCATTTTATCCAATTCCAAACAAAATCATCTTGAAGCCGTAAATAGGCAAATGTTCAGAATTATTCATCATTGATTCGATGCAACTAATGATGAGATCTCTAATTTACCAAAATATATAATCGATAAACAAACTCACACAAACGTATTTTAAAAAACTCATTACAACCAGTATTACAACAAATCCATCTGTGATAGGTGACCATCTCCAGCATAGAATGTATTTGTTGTATATCTCTGAGTATTATAATAATCCACTATTGTTAAAAGAAAAAAGAGCAACTGTAAACAAAGGAAGAACAAGTAAAAGAATTGTAAACTTGTTTGAAAATGTTAAATGTTTCTTGTACGATTTTATTCTTTGTTATTAACTGAACTAATGTAATCAAAACATTTACTGTACTCCACTTCTCTAGTCTTTTCAAAATTTACTGGTGCCACCACAACTAATTTGTACTTATTTTTCTGTCTTTTTTTTCTACTACTGTGGCTTAACTTGTTCGCTATGTTGTTAATTTTCATACAGTAATATATGTATGGTTTCTATTTTGGTTGTCACAGGGACGATGTTCGTCCATGGCAAAGAAGGTGAGGAATTGCCACACACCTGAATATTTAAATAAAGCAATATACTATTATTATTACTACAGATCATTATCTGCCCCTGTACTTCTAACAAAGGATTTTGTGTATACATGGAAAAGACACCGAAAAACAGTCGAATGATGAAAATGTGGAAAGTGTGAGCATATCAAATTCGAATCATTCAAAAGCAAATAATTTTATTAACATATATGACATATAATGCATGACTCATAATACAAAAAAATATAGAAATTGTCATAGTACATGCTAACTATGTTGAGGGTGTGGATATAGACTATGAATACAAATATCCAAGTCGATATCCGACAGTCACCATACACCAATATACACAATCACACACTCACATTCTAGAGTAATAAAGCATATATAACAAAAAAATTGTACAGAATTCTTCAAAATTTTTCATGATGCATATTGCGATACATGTTACTATGTTTCATAAGATAAATTTACGACGCACAGTAAAAATACAAAGCATAGTCATGTATTCTGGTGCCAATGCCAAAAAAAAACAGTTAGTGTGATTGTGAAGGATGTTTTCAGATGGTGACTGGAATGTGACATTCAAGAGCGGATGTGAAATCCACGCATAGCTTAAGTATCAATTTGAATCTTTGCAGATGGTTTCCTCCCAAGTAAGCAAAACATAAGTGATGATTGGCGACATGACTAGTCCGAAAAATCTGGAATATCCATCATGTCTAGTCTGAAGTGGCTCTCCCATGTGTCATGACTAGTTATGTTGACACGAAATTTCCTCTAATCACATCCTGACTAACTAGTCCTAAGCGTCCTTGCACATTGTCATGTCTAGTCGGTTTTTACATCTAAACTGTCGAAACTAGTCCGTAAAACAGGAGAAGACTAAAAAGTAGTAGACACAAGGTGGACTCAAACATCCGACCCGAAAGTTGCAAAAACGACGCATTTTCGGACCCTACGCCATGTCTTCATAGCCTAAAGAAGCAAAAAAATGATTAATGGCAGGTGATGTGACTAGTCGCAATGTATGGAACACCTGTCAAGGCTTGTGTGAAACGTCTTTTATATGCCCCATGACTAGTTGTTATGATGAGAAAAGATATGGGTGTGTAGCTTTTCTTTTGTCACCACTATACTAACACCCCACAACCTATATCCACACTTACACTCTTCTTATGCCATATTTTACTGACATCAGCCTAATTTTTACTGATCACATGAACGCAAGTGTTTTTATATCGCATACTGTTTTGGATACGAACACCAATAGATGAAAATGGAGTCTAAATCTTTTGGTGTACTCAAAAAGTGAGTACACTCTAGAATCGGTCAGTGTGTCCGTCCGGCCGACCTGCCATTTACATGATAACTTTCGAGAGGAGAGTCCGATCGCGATGAAATTTTCTACACAGTTTCGTCTCATCAATATCTCGACCAAGTTCGAAGATGAGAATGATTGGTCGAGCCATTGCTGAGTAATCGGAAAAAGAGTCATTATTCCCTATGCTTTTCTATGCGAGCATTGACCTATCTTGTTTTTCGCAAAAACCTTTTCCTCTCATAATCAAACAAAACCTCAACTATTATATACCATCCGATAGAAAATTTCACGAGCTTCAAAATGGTACATAAAACATTAACAAACAAGAAGGCTAAGTCATTTATTGGAAAGATACTTAAACGGAAATTGGTTCTGTTTTTGTCCACGTTCCAATTGATCGAAAAAGTGAAGGTCCATCTTTCGATCACAGAGTTGATAGCTCGAGGTTTCCTAGGATGGAGAACTCGAATCTGAGCTCCACTTGCCTCGAAATCCTATTGGTTGAGCAGTAACCAATAGAAATCAAGTTTAAAGAAAAACGACTTTCTGAGGATGATTCAGGACGAAGAGTTTAAATCTGAGCTATATTTGCTTCAAAACTCTATTGGTTGAGCAGTGATCGATACAAATCAAGTTTTAATAGAAGAGGCTCGCCAGGATAATTTTGATGCCTACACGTGCTAGGATGACTCATCTGTCCAGTTCACTTTTTGAAGTACACATAACACTCGGATTTAAATCCAATGTTTCCACATTTATTTTATCATGAATTTTATTTAAACATATTAGGAGAGTACAACGAAAGTGCCATTGCACTATTTGCTGATTACTATTGTTCAGCAACATTAACCTTGGACAATAATTCACTAATGGATTGGAGTGGCTCCTGTGATGTAATCTTATCTGAATTTTCTGCCGCTGTTGAAATCAATACTTCTTTAGTAGAAGTTATATCTGCTTTATGTTCATTTTTTGGCATAATCTCATTGCAACTTGTCACCGTGTCGGGATTCGAATCCAGGTGAGTATTTGAAAAAGACTCAATGACAGTCGATGTTGATTGAGATACTGTTGTGTCCTCATTATTCGAAACATCTTCGCTTGTTATTGCTATAAACTTACAAAAAGGTTCATCATAGTTAATTGTTGGACGAATTGAAGAAAAATATTCGTTAGTAATGGGATCTTCTATACGTCGATCGAATTGTAGTCGTGCATCCTGAAGGCAGCCGATTGCTTCATCTTTCCCCATGGTACCCTTAATAATTTTGGTGATTTCATAATTGCCCAAATTAAATGATAAACAAATAAGTAATGGATAGGCATCAATATTGAATAGACTCAGTTCTTGAACGATAGAATCACCAATGCATTGTCGTATTGTTGTTTGAAGGCTAAAATACAATTATTGTTACAGACAACGGTGGAACATTAGCTTTGGATTGAATTTTTGCACAAATCGAATGCAGAGAGGAAAGAAAACTGAATAGTACAGCCTTCGATGATACTGTTTGATAGCTGAAGTTTCCGTATTCAAATTGTACCAACAGAAAAGTTTTGATTTCCGAGAATTCATTCAGATATGTTTTACCTTTCTCACCTCATCTACTCTGAGCGACAATAGACAATCTGGGAAACAGTATACTTCAGTACTCTTGTATAGTTCTGTACAGTCACGCCAAGGGACAAATCCAAGCGGAAAGCAACGTACTTCAATACTTCGAAGTATCCTGGATTCAAACAAGTTGATTTAATTTTCGTGATGTTTTTTTTATATTATTACAATATCTCTATATATTTACTTTCTCCTAGTTTTCCACATTCAAAATGCATGCTTTTAATTTAGCTCGTTGGTCACACATGTAGAATGTCGTTGAAAAAGTATTTTAGCCCGAATTAAATGACTTAAACTTACGCTTTATAATCAACATCATCGGTTCGATCATATACCCATAAGACAAAGTTTTGATTGAGATAATCGACAATAAAGCTATTAGGAAGAGTATTCGCACAAAATAGATGAGTACCAACGCTTCGCTCATGATGCAAATACATAGCCAATGGACGTGACTAGAAATGAGAATATTTTTGTGAATTTTCTTAAAATTCTAAACATACATTTTCATTATTGAACAACGATTGATCTACAGCCATTTCTAATCCATCTGTACAGATGTTGAGTACACAGATCTCATAGAGTTTGCTAAATATATGTGGCATTCTCTTTGATGCTTCATATCGTTCAGCCAATTCATCATATTGTTCTCTCATGGATGGGCCACCTAGAAAAATAATTTGATGGTTAGAAACATTTATGGAAACATTTTAAACTTACTTATTATGGGCTCTCCTATGTCGTATTGGGCAATATCAATAGGCCCATCAGCATATGCATCGATCTAATAGAAATGACATAGAAATATCTTTGATATAAATCATTTTTCATACTTTATACCTCGTAGTCATTGTTATAAATTAGATTAGATTCTTCTCGATTTAATAGGACACAATTCTGCATTCTATGCTTCAATTGCTGTCGTAATCGTTTCGTTGATGATGATGATCGTGAACAGAGAAAAGTTAAGCGTTACAGTTATATATGAAACACTTTCTCATGCTTTTTGTGAATCAGTGGGGAAAAAACCATCAGTAAAACAAGTACATGAGTCAATCATGTTTCTTTTTCTGCTTGCTTATCCTTGTATGCCGTAATTTATCATCGAAGGAAGTTCGTTTCGTTGGCTTGCATAGAACGATGGCGAGTTATGCAATTACAATTTGCAAAAAAAAGATGTCGTAGCAATCAATCGCGGTAATTATCAGTGAAATCGACTATCACGAATCACTAATAGAAAATCGTATATCTACGCCGTTTTATGGCCAAACTGTACAAAGTTTTGTTTATTTCTAACAAAAATTCTACAATTTTATTCCGAATCATAATTAGTAAGAAGGCATACACTATAAAGGTCAATACGCAAGTCGTAATCATGAAAGTAAGCAAAAGAAGAAGAAAAAAAACCTAGAGCGTTTTTTCAATGATTTATTGCTCTTAGAAAATTCATCATCATGCACACAATGAAAGAAGATTAGTGTAGAACTCAATGAGTTAGCCAACTCTTCACATTTTGAAATTTATATACAGGAAAAATTGAAAGAAGTCTATGTTTAAAATGATCAATTTTAACGAAATTTTATATACAACTTGATCCAAAAAATAATCTAATGTGGAGAATCTGAATCTGAAGTCAAAGAGCGATTATGCTAATATCGTAATTAATAGAGTCAGATTTTCATTTTGGTAGTATGATTGTGATAACATATGGCTATTTTTTCAAATATAAAAAAATATTTCGCATGCAATATCAAACGTATTCTCATGCTTGTAGACACTAATCATTAGTTCTTGGAAAGCTCATCTTCAATTTTCATAATAGACTACGTGTTCATCAACAAACAATGTAGAGGTAGGAAATGCAACGATGATGCAAAAAAAGAGACCAAGTGGTTGTCTTAGTTCTTGTTTGATCATGCCTAATTGAACTTCGATCTGAGTGATTATTTTCCTAAGATGGTGAATCTTTCAAGATTAAGTGTTCCACTTAGTTCGAGAGGACTTTTTTTCGTTCGTAGGGAAAATCGATTGTAACCAAGAGAAACGTACAGTGTAAAAGAAACTCAATAAAAAATCATGAGTGCATTTACCTGCTACGCTGTCTGGAGTCATTGTTTCGTTAGTTGTTCACAATGCCCCGTTTATTTGTGCTCGTATAAAGAGAAGGAAATAATTCAGACTTCATACTGCACACGAAATATTGTTATTCTATGTGACATGCAATTTATAAAATTCTTTTTTTTTGCTGTTCTTATCTATTTTGAAATGTTGCAACAGTTAAAGTTTGTCGTTATTTGACTAAAAGTAAATTATCAAAGCTTTCTTTTTTAACAAGAAGAAAGCTGTTAGCATAATGTCTAGCGAGATTAAAATATGAAACGCAATGCAGACATTCTATTGAAATAAGTAATTTCAGAATGAAACAATCGAAGATAGCATATCTGTCTTCAAGTGGGGTGGGGAGGGGAAGAGGATACAAGTTTCTCGTTTGAAATTTCAACACTGTTTTTCATTCGTATTTCGCAAAAATCAAACTACAAGATGATAGTTTACCAAATTTTGACCCTTTATTCTGAACTATTTTTTCATTGTATCCGAATACACTAAATGCCTTTTGCAGATGCTAGGGATATAGTCAACGGATGGTTAAGCATGGCCATTCAAGGATGAAGATTCTGATGATCGACAACAAGCAAATTTTCCTGTTTGGAATCCAACACACAGAATTTTGTCAAATTGCAAGAGGTCTAGTTGGAGTTTACCAAGCTGCATATCAAACCATCGAAAAACGTTTTCTAAAAGTCTAACACGTAAGATTGGTATCATTAGAAAGAGTGCAAAAAACTGAGTATTACCCTAGAATATGAGCGCGGAGTATAGTGTAGTCCCAAGCAAAATGTTTTAAAACAAGATTCACTGCAAGAAGAAATTTGTTCATTCTTTCTTCAGTTTTTTCTTTCGTTCTGTGGTACGCGTATACACATGCATACATATATATATGTACGACAGAACGAAAAGAAAAACTTTCTGCATATACAGGGTATATCAAAATTATAGCCCCATCTATGTTATATTCAAAAAAATTAATATTTTATTTTTTCAAAAGATCTAATCTTTTAATCTATATGTATATTAGATAGATGAGTGTGTGTAACACATTAATAATCCCTCCTCCTTTATGTACACGTTGTTGAGAACGTTCAAATCGAGTTCGATCGTGACGAAAACGACGTATATATATTCTATTCTTCCGATTTAATATTTCATAGTTACTTTCATCAGTAAATACAACGTTCGACCAGTCATTTATTGACCAGTTCAAATGTTCATAAGACCAGTCAAGTCGAGCACGTCTGTGTGCAGGAGTAATTCGAGGTTTTTTAGGTGCAATATACGAAACCATATTAAAATCACGAAGAATACGACTGACTGTGTGTCGACTAATTGTTAAATTCAAATCTGTATGAGCAAATCGAACGAGATCGGTCAATGACAATGTATCGTCCCGAAGTTGTTGAAGCTTAATCAATCGTTTTTGACGTTGTGTTACTTTTGGTGGACGTCCAGCACCAGGTTTCGTAGCAACTGTATGAAATTTATCAAATTTACGAATAGTTTGGCGAATACATTTACAAGAAATGTGTAGTTGACGAGATATTTCATGTATTAATGTGTCACACACACTCATCTATCTAATATACATATGGACTAAAAGAATAGATCTCTTGAAAAAATAAAATATTAATTTTTTTGAATATAACATAGATGGGGCTATAATTTTGATATACCCTATATATTTAATATAGAATAGTTAGACAACAGTATTCGAAAAGAAGAAGTTTCGATTCGTTTTTTTACAATAAAGTTCAATTATTAATAAAAAAATCAGAATTTCATAGCAGCATTTGTGGACCTAGGAAAATACAAAATATGACATAATAAAAATCATCTTGTTATGAGATAAATATTTGTTAACAAAAACATGAGAGCTGGGGATTTTGCTTTTATAAAAGCAATTTTGTCAGAAATTTCCTATTTTAAAACGATAGAGTTTCTCGTTTATCTAATTTATTCTATGTAGATGCAGAACTTGCCGGCATAAAGATGGAAGATTATTTAATTGAAGTCAATGGTCAAAATATTGAAAACCTTAATCATGATCAAGTAGTACAATGCATTCGTGCTGTTAAGCATCCAGAGCCATTGAAACTATTAGTAGCTGATGCTCATACATATGAATATTATAAAGGGCAAAAAAAAATTATTCATCGTGGCTTACCAAATATTAAAGTCATGCCCGCTAATAGACCAACTTGTTGAGCATTACCATCTGCTTCGTTACATCGACTGATGTATTATAAAAACTAATATGACTATTTTTCTGTTCATTTAAATATTTTACTTCAGGACTAGATATACAGGGTGGTCCAAAAAAAGCTTACCCCCTTTTGGTAATGCTGTTTTTTTTTATCTTTAACATTTAGTTTTAGTCCAATTCTTTTTGCAACAGATAGGCCTAGGAAAAAGTCACTAGAAGATACAATTTATTTCGAAACCGTTTCACCGTAAATGAAAGTAAAAAAAGTAATTGATTAAATATAAAATCTGTTCGGGGACGAAATAATCTTTATTATTTTTGAGTCCTGTTGTAAAAATTCAATAATTCAATAGAGAAACAGAATTATGACGTAGAATTTTTACGCCAAATTTATAGACGTCCACAGTT
>CAJNSZ010001460.1:0-26668 GCA_905329745.1 Rotaria sp. Silwood2 | reverse complement strand
GAGAAAGTGAGAATACAGCGTACAGGGAGGAGAAACACGCAAAGAACGGCGTTATTTTTTTGAGCGTGAGTGGATCACAATCACGGTTCCCGATTGTAAGGTTTAAACGCGTTTTTCCAAATTCTTGTCTGCTCGGGTAGTAACATAAAAAATTGCTTGGTAAATCTACTAGAACATTTCATTGATTAGAAGATTTATAAAGAATACGTAGTATATAATATGACATCTAATTGAATACAGTATATCTGTTAACTTAAAATAGTTTGTGGCAGTTTATGTTAAATGGTCAAAATACTAACTGATTACGCAATCAGACACAGAAGCTTATAAAATGCATGTACATTCATAAGTTGTTATGGCATGGCATGCATGGGAATGCGTGACTTTTTTCATATGTACACGGTTAAGATTGTCGCTGCATGCAAGGGCATGCACGATAATTTTAAAATAGTCAAAAAAACAGAGCACATGTAGTACGCATACTAGAACACAGGAGATTTTTTTCCCAGAGATAAGATTTGAAACATGCATACTTCATTTTATAAGACAAAGTTCTTTACCATTCGACCAACTACTTACATTAAAATTGCAATTGACAATGAAGGATGTAATAATCATCTGATAACTATGAGGGACTTATGAATACGAATACTAATAATTATAGGCGAATTTTGAAAAACTGAACAAGGCTTTTGTGTCAAAATAGTGTAGATATTTGAGAATGCGTTTATTTTAATGAGAAATAGATAAATACACGCCGAAGAAAAAAACAAAATCTTCCTAGGAAACAACATGCACTCTAGAAAATGGCAGAAATTAGTATTCTACAAGGGGTGAATAGCGGAGTCCTGGAATCCAGAATTTCGTATATTTTCCGATTTTCTCAAATTTCGTGAAATTTCTCAAAATTCCACAGTAGTCCCTCGAATTCCGTTGAGTTCCATAGGATTCCCAGTAAGCCTCTAAGAGGCTATAAAGAGTAGCCATCTATGTCACAACAGCTTTACATGTTGATATCTCATTTTTCCTTTTCTCTTCGTTCGTGATCATTGATATATGTGCATATTGATGACTAGCTAATTGTATTTGGTTAAGTTATTGTTCTTAGAATTGCCTTATATCCGTCTCAAGCGTTAGCGTAACAGTATTCAGTCATGTTCAAATGGTTCTTTTATTCAATTTTATTTACTTCGATAACTCGTGATAATCTCTAAGTTGATGAACGCTAAGGTTTCTAAGTCAATAGCCTTGAAGCTGATCATTCCTGTGAATATTTATTGAAATTAGTAATTTTTAGTTTGTGATATGGATGTAGCTGTGGATATACATGTGTGTGCGTGGATACAGACAAAAGCTACACCCACATCCTGTAAGAATTTAGATTTAAGACTTTTTTTAAATTTTTATATATGTATGAAACTGTATCCAAGTAGTAGTAGTATTACCGTCATTTCTCCTATTATCATCGAGACATTTTTAAAATCTTTTATTTTCAAGGGTTTATTGTCTTGTTTGGATTATTGACGAGGTATATTCTATTTAGTTGTATATTTACTATTCATACTATGAAATGCACACTACAAGAGATAACTTTGCCTTGTTCAGAAAGAAAACATAAGCTTCTAAATGAATGAATGAATGAGTTATGAAAAGTATTATTAGAAATGTTCTATGAATCGCTCGCGCATGGTAGCAAATTTTTCTACAATAGCAATATATCCAAGGACTTAAACCCTCCCTACTCAAATATCGATCTTGGTCCAAAAACATGCAAATTGCATGCAATTTTCGGTATTTGTTGCAGCTGTAATGGATAGACTATGATGAAATTTTCAGCACAATAACATAATACTTTTGGAAGATATTCACGAAACAAGGATCAAAAATAGCTCATTTAGCAACCAGCAGTTTTCTGTTACCTTTCACTCTCTATGAAACAGCATGCCCGGATGCATGGTATGACAGAGACATTTTTTGTAAATTCCTACTTTCTGTGAGAATAACAAGGATAAAAAATTGAATGTTTCGAAAAACCCTCAATAAATGGTGGCCTAATTATACGAACACTTTTTTATATAATATTAATAAAGCTTAACTCAAAAAAAGAACTCTGTCATGTCCTGCATCTTTATGTGATATGTCAAACGAAAAAAAGCCATTGATTACAATGAAGCTCCTTTACGAGTTCTGGGATGCACAATCTCAAAACCGTAAACTGAGAAAAAGCCTATTCTTCAAACAAAAAAATGACGGAAATTCCTGGAAGAAACAAGGTACCACATTAAAAGTCATAGCATTTATAGAAGACCGTACAGCGGACTATCTTCTCATGCATTCATCAACATCTTCTGGTTTTCGACAAAAGCAGGCTTTTTTTTTAGGGAGAAGCTTAGATCTTTAAGGTTCTATCGAATGACCTCGAATTCCAAAAAACTCCCCAAGGTTCCTTAGAATTTCCTAAGATTCTAAAGGCTGATCTTTTTACATTGATATGCAGGATTTAACAAAATTCTAGTCATCTCACGGGGTGCATATGAGTTATATATCTTGCATAAACACGCAAGGATAAGAGTCATACACGGCCTCGCATGTTTTACTTAAAAACTTAGATAATCGTATTTTCATGCATGAGATATAAACAGCTTGAAAATGTTTTATGCGTAAACGCAAGTTTCTGAAAGTTTTCTGCAATGACATGTGTTTTTTACGCTTACGCGTTTGACTAGGCAATACCAACAGGAATTCAAAGAAGAACTGTATGAACTAAGAAAACATCTATTCAAAAATAAATCAACACATTTTACTACTACTACTAATACTGATAGTTCGAAAAATAGTAGTAATTATGAGTAAAGTAGACTACATAGGAAACGAACAAAATATTAAGTGACTTATATACAAAAGAAATCAAGGATCGAACAAGCAGATAAATTAAATCAAACATGATTTTAATTAGAAAAAAAGATAATTTCAACATTGAACAAGAAAATTAATTTTGTCATTCAATAGGATCACAGTTGGAAAGAATTTATAGCCTATGAGAAATTCATCAAGCAAATATATCTTTGAGACAAATCATTTCTGCTTCAGGCACAAAGGATAACAATTTAAGAAATAATGAGTAAGAAAACTACTTAGAATATGTACGTCAGAGTCATTTGATCATTAAAAATACGTACATTCGCTTTTATTAACGAACTTTGTTCTTTAAAAATAAATGGCATCTTGGTATTCTTTTCATAGGAAAGCGAACTGAAAATGTGGTAAAATGATTATCAACTGATTCAAACCAATAAATGCTTAAATATAACTTTTACCCACACATCGATCACCCTCGTCTACATTTAAATTAATTCCCATAAATAATTGAATACGAAATCAACTTCAATCAAGTATTGTATGTTTAGTTAATTGTTCAAATTGTAAGACATCATATGTAGGGAAAACTATTGGGCAAGCTAGTAGAAAATTTCTTAAACAGTAGACTAATCTACAATAGAAAAACGAAAAGAAAGAAAAAACACTAAATATCTTAAAAAAAAGAGAATATTCAGGAAAATTGTAAATATAATAAAAAACAAAGACACTAAATTATGACTAAAGAAAAACTGGGAAATAAATCTATAGCATAAAATAAGTTGAAGATATTGGAAAATTTTATCTAAAATACAAAACATTGTCAATTATTTGTACGAGAGTTATTATTGATCATGAATAGACAACCAACATTATGTAAAACAGTTTTTTTTGGTGTAACTACTAGAAGGTTTATAGCCTAATTAAATCAAAAGTAAACATCAAATAGTGACCAATGAACGTTATGGGAAAGATATAGTTAGTGTTATGAGTACTCATGACACTGACTCAATCAATGTTAGAGGTATCTGATAGGTTTCTGGTTGAAAAACCTAATAAATGATTCATTTCTTTTTCATTCTTTGCCTCTTACACATTTGTTTTATTACTCATTATACATCTGTCCTAATAATGACATCAGAATAGTTGAAACATGAACAAACTATCTAAATTAATAGTTCTGTATCAATGTTTAAAGTAAATTATTCAGAGATTGCATCGTCTATCAGGATCCTAGCGAAACAGTCGATCAAAAAATAGAAAGTCCTCGTGTAGTTTCTCAAGATATTGTGATGTATGTTTATTAACTAAATGTTAAAATAATTTTGAAAATCTGCTGTAAACTTCATAAAATTACTTCCTTTTTTCATAAGGGAAGTGACAGAAATACTTTTACTTTGTTTGTACAGAACGTAAGAAAAAGAATGTTGACATTAACAAACATTTTATAATATTGTGCTGTTGTGTCGTAAGGCAGGGAAGAAGAAAAAGAAAAACATAGTGTTGTTTTGCTTACTTTCACAATCTATTGATGTCGTCATTATGACGTTGCAAAAAGAAAAAGAGAAATATAAAAGCACTCTCATTTCTTCACATCGACGAGGCTGCATTTAATGTGACAAACATTCATGTGTGCGAAAGAAGTTAGTCTAGAATGAGAATATTGCTACAAAACATCGGCTTGCTCCTTCACTAGAAAATGCCTGTCATTTAATGTATGAGTTTCTCTCTTCCATAATGAACGTCGCAATGTTACATGTTTACAGAGAGCATGTATAGTAGTTGCTATAATATATTAGACGCGTATGCATTATCCAGGTGTAAGAAGAATATTGCATGAGTATTAAAGAGTCATTTTTCATTCTTTTACTTTGGTTTCAAAACCGTAAGATAGTGTTCTAGTGTGGATCGTGCTTCTTGCGGTTTTGTTTTTCCTTAGAAAACAGAAAATACTAACTCAGGAAGGAAATGAGACTGATTTTGTCTCAGTTTTTAGATTTGATTTTGAAAAAATGTCATCATCGGTGCTTATCTTTGGTGCCAGTGGTTATATTGGCCTTGGTGTAGCCTTGGGCATGCGCCGTGCTGGCTATCGAGTCTATGGGATGATTCGCAATGCGAAACATAGTGCTATGCTGGTTCAAAATGAGATCGAACCTATTGTAGCCTCGTCATTCGACGATGTTCAACAATTTGCCAATGTTCTTGCCTCATGTTCGATTATCATTGATGCTGTCGGATTCAATCAAAAACTATCACCTATACTTTTGACAGCGGCTCTTCGCGCTGGACAAGATCGAACTCAAAATGGAAAACTAGCACACTATGCTCCACTTTTCATCTTTACTTCAGGCATAATGACTTGTAAGTTTACAATGCTTTTCAATAGATGTGCGAGTTTTCATTTGATACTCTCTAAAAAAAAAGAAGGGTACCTATGAAAACCCTTAAAGAGTTTCTGAACTCTCGAAAATACATTAAAGATTTCTGAGCTCAGCAAAACTTTACAAACAATATGCCAAGTGAATTGATGAGTTTAGAACTTTGGGAAAAGAACAAATAAAATGTACTGTTTATGCTTCATCCACATGAACCCTAATATAAAAAAGCAAATATTTGTTTTTTGTTTGTCATATGTAATTTACCATTGACATTTTATTAATATAAACGTCAACTCATGTGCAGCTTACCATTGGAAACGATAGTTTTCCACTGTACATTTTGTATCTGAGAAGATTAATCGTTTATTCGAAAAAACAAAAATATACTTATAAAATGTTTGGAGAATAGAAAACTAGTATAAGTTTTTGCGCATGATTATTTTCAAAACATTGAGAAAAAGACACTGTCTCGGTCAGTAGGAAATAGAAAAAGTCTTCGAAGAAAAAAAAAGAATCTAATAACCTTTCCTAAAGAGAAAGAATAGAAGCAAAGACAATTCGTCATTGAAAGAAAAGAGAAAGAATTAATGAAAACTTTTGTTTGCTTTCTATTATCGTTAATTGTTTTGCTTTCAGAGTCGTATTCGACGGATAGTTCTGATAGGTTTTTGAGTGGCGATCATGATCTTTTTATGGAAAATTTTGAAGATTGTTAAAACTTTCGAAACCTTTGAGGATGTCAAAAGAAAATTCTGAAACCAATTTTGAGTCTCCAATATAGGTTTTTGAGATTCAAAAAGGCTTCTGAAATATACTATTAGATTTCCTATAGCAAAAGAAAGATATTGCCAAAAATAGTACTTTCAGAGTATCAAAATCAGTAGTTTTGAATACCTAAGGGTTTGCAAGCCTGTGTAGGGTAAGAAGATATTTTCAGAAATGCTTCAAGTGACCGGAAACCTTGTCACAAACCTTTGAAGGTTTGCGAAGGATTTTGCAAACGGATTTGTTTTAGAGAGTAGGCAGTGACCATAGTGTTAACAAATAATAATTTGAAAAACTTGTGTTTGAGAGCAATAAAATCTGTGCTTTTTTTGTTGCAAAAAATTACAAAGTCTATAGAGTCTTTTTGAATATGGTTATTAATGCACAACTTGTCTCTTAATAACCATGATTATTCCTCACTTCAAGTATAGTATTGAATTGATTATATCATGTTTTACCTAGATGGTGACACATCTCAAACGGGTCGTCGTCCGGTCGATGAAACAATCAAGCCACGACCTCAATCGGTAAAAAATCGCTCGAGTACCTCGTCAGCCGATGTGACGAGCATGAAGGAACGAGAAGACTACGAAAATCAAGTCTTAGTAAGTTGTTGTGCCTCACTCAAAACTACAGTCATACGGCCTGGCTTCGTTTATGGTGGCCAAGGTGGTTTTGTAGCCGATCTATTCTATTCCGAGCCTCTAGTTATTCAAGGACGAAGAGATATGCGTTGGAGCTGGGTTCATCTTGATGATCTGGCTGAAGGCTATGTAGCCGTAGCACGAGCTCCACCTAGTGTTGTTAATGGACAGCGTAAGATTCCTATGAGAAAGAATAAAACAAGAGTGAATTTTGAGTTTGGTTTCTAGTTTACAATCTTGCTGCTCCGAACGACAATCCAACCTATGAAGAATTGCGAACAGCAATGGCTAAAGCTCAGGGTCGAAAAGAGAAAATAGAGTACAAGGAAGCTGATGCTAATGTACCATCACGATGGGATACGGATTCGTAAGTTTTTCTCAACTGAATAACTAAAGATTATTTATTTTTGTTGTCATAGAATTATCAATCCAGCCAAGGCTATGAATGAATTAGGCTGGCGACCAAGACATATAGGCTTTGTTGAGGAAATCGATACATATTACAAGGCTTGGGCCGCTTACAAAGCTGCTCAAGAGACATCCAAATAGTTTTAGTTTGCGGTTTTTTGTCTAATAATTTGACTTAAGAAATAAAGAAATTTGAATTATTCAAGATATTCAGTGACATATTTTGCACACATTTCTTGTTGTTGGTGATAAAAATCGAAGATATGTTTCAAAGTAAACAATTTTCTGATTGATTTGAACAGAAGATAAAAGTTGGATGTGTCAGTACACATCAATATTGACTGTGGGTATGCTCATGCAAACCATAAACGGTTACAGCTGCTTACAAATGTGTTTTTTACAAGTCTTTAAATCGTTTCAAAGTGAATAAACGTCTTATCAGTTTGTCTTCCAGAAGTGTGATCGAAATCGTTAGAACCGTCGTAATTTCATGTATAGTTTTCGAGAAAAAATACATTTAGACAACATTTTTCTGTTCTATTTCAATTATTAAAAATTAAGTTGTAGCTTACAAAATGATATTATTGTTACATTGTGAGTAATTGGTACTATTTGTACTTACCCCACAGTATCTAATTCGAAGTCGTTATTCCTATGTATATGTTGAAATAATTGGGAATAATAGATTTGTTTATTTTTTATTCAGTATAAACTGTGGCTATTTACTATTCATTTGTATTAGCTGACTGATAATTCAAATAGACATATGTTATTAATGAAAAGTAGACGATTTGTTATAACACTTATTGTTAGTGTATATGAATTTTGATCGAGAAACACATTGTGTATACTGATCATCGAAGTTAAAGTAAGGAGACATGTACCAACTTAAGTGATAGGAACTCCCTTAATGTACGTATTCATGTGAGATATGTGTTCGTGTTGTCATCCTGTGATCGCATCGACACCCGCATTTAATTTGGAAAAAATCAAACATCGCCGAATGAAGATTGCAGCTGCTGATATTGTTTTATTCCTTTTACCTTTTCTGGAACCGATGACAAGTAGGCAAGCATGTATGCAATTGTGTTATAAGCAGAGAAATGCGAATCATCAAAATCAAAATGCATCTATTTTGTGATTTATTGAAGTTATTATTCGAAAATAAATATTTTCTCCAGATAATTTAGACTGTGATTGAAATGAATACCTACATCGTCAAAGAAAAAAGAACCGTAATTGCTTTTCCGTATTTAAATTGAACACTTATCGAAGTAAAATACTTGTATGCAGTACTTTACTATTGGGACAAGTAGAGTTTCAAATTAAAAATTTCAATCCACAATTGAAATTATATAGGATGAGAAATGCAAGTATGGGTGCGGATTAGTGTGAGTGTCAGTGTGCTGTTCTGTCTTTCGTTGTTTGAATAGATAAGGAGAAGAATCGCAAGCGCACACATCAAAATCTTCATTGCCACCGACAGCGGTACGCACATCAATATCCGCACATTCATACGTATCCTTAAAAGTTTAGTTATACGTAACCTCATGTATACATTTAACGTTAATATTGACTAGGATTGTACAATAGTATATTTCATAGAAGCAGTTGAGTTTTCAGTCGAGGGTAAAGCGAATTGACACAACGAGCGTTACTGGTACTTATACTCAAGCACAAATACTTGCACTTCATACTTTTACTTAGAATGCGAAACAATACCTTTTTGCTTACTTGGAGTATCTCTCTGTTTCTTTCAAACTTTCAAAGGCTTGTATAGCACAAGCTGGGTAAATAAGTTTCAATCAATGTTGCATTTCTTCTGCTTTTCAAAGGTTTTCCAGACATCTTGTCTATTTCATTTTTAACCAACATTTGTTGCATTATACTGTATAATTTGTTTTAAAATGTGGGAGAAAATTCTTGTCATATTCTTATTCTATGATAAGCATAATTCTTGTTTTTCACTGATTACGAAAAATTGTCAATCTAAAGCTCTCGCAAAAAGCATAGGACCACTCAACAAAAGTTCTCTAATATCTTATGTTTAAGTTGGGTGTGAAAGTAAGCATATATTTGGCATTATTATCAAGCAAGTTTTCATATTTTATTGAGCAAACGGATAATTGTCATTTGATACTAGCAAAATAAAGTTAAACATAAAATACCCAACAGCTAAATGTTTTGAGACGAATTTCTTTCTATTTACCCATTAACTGTTCTTCCATGGGAAATAGTATTAATGGGAACAACTCAAAAAGCTACCTGCTGTGTATTTGTTTCCGTGCTGGGAATTATAGTAATTCGAAGTCTTTTGTAACGAGATTTTTCGCTGCAAAAATACTAGTGGTATAAAGGAATCCATTAAAAACCTACTGTGAAAGAGGAGAAATCATTTGTGTTGCTCGTTTTGAAGAGCAAACTAAACTCGGATGTAGGTTTGATTTGAGTGAAGACTGAAATCCAGATCCAGATTCACAGTTATGCGCGCACACACACACACCCGCAAGAACAAGAAGTCGAAGTTTTTAAGACCGTTCACTGTTAGCTGATGATGATGTAGTCAAGTGATATTTACTAATGTTGTGACAACTAACTCTCATGTTACTCGACCACTCATCGTGAAATATTCACAACGAGTGAAAGAGCACAAAGAAAATCAAGCATCACTGAAGAGACGTACTTAGATCTGAAGGAAGTAAGATCAGTTTTCGTTGTTCAAGAATATTCGGTATCGTTGTTGAGGAGATCTGATGTAAGCGTTTTATAAAATTTTCGACGAAATTTCTTTTCTAATTCAATGCAGACGAGATCTAGGCCTATTCTTCAATTCCTTAAAAAATAATCATGCTATGTTGACAGGTGCGATTTCTTATTCGTCATAGTGCTGATTTTAAGAAGATACGGCATTTCACAAAATATCGTGTGGATTTTTAAAGAATAAGTTGTTTGTTACTGTAGTCCCCGCCTCCCCCGCCTCTCTCTTTTTATTAAGATACTATGATGAAACTTCTAATATAAGACACGTATGAATAAAGTCCTCTTTTGAAACCGATATAACTTAAAATTAAGAAAATCTAATTCCCCCATCAATGATAACACTCTGTTCAGTCATATAATCAGAGTGTTTGCTGGTCAAGCATCATTAGCGTAACCAGGGGGAGGGCAAATGGACAATTGCCCATTTCATTTTAAGATTTGCCCATTGTAATTTCTAAAAGTAACACTTTGCCCATTGAAATTTTACTTTTTCAGAATTGTTTATTTCTTTGCTGCTGCAACAAGGGGGAAACAGCCGGTTTTTTTCAGTTTTAAATCAGAAAACATCCAAAAAAATTTAAAAGAATCTGATTTTAGCTGTTTTCGTCTTGTGCTGCATACATCTTCAGCGATCTCGATATAAATCCAGATGAAATATGGAAATTATATGCACAAATACATCATCGTCGTCTTGATTTAGGTGTTTGAATTTGAAATATAAATCTTATAAATAGAGACGTTAAAAATAGACTAGACACATGTGACTCAGGCTGAAGGTCTGTCCATCCTCAAAAATCAATTTCAGCCCAGGAACATTCTAATTCCATGACATTTTGAGAATATGTTGTGGTTGTAGTGGAGAAGCTATGGTAAAATTTTCAGCTCTATGCCATAACGTTTGACAGACATTTACCAAACAAGGTTCAAAAATAGCTGATTCAGCATCTCGAATTTCTCTACCGAGACTCTTCAAAGATATTTAATTTTTCTTTTTTTGGTTGAAAGAGCATGTCAGGATACCGAGCACCAAAGACTCATTTTTTTTAATTCTTATTTTTCGAAAGGAGAGAAGGAATTACAAATTTGATAAGTCTAAAAACTCTCTAAAAATAGAGCTCAATTTATTCAAGTGATCGTATATATATAAGAGAAAAAATTTAATTAAAAAGAAGGACTCTTTGGGTCCGCACGTTTTGACATGCTATTTCAAACAAAAATAATTAAATGCATACAGGGTGGTTCAAAAGCAACCGAGCAGTCTTTGATTGCAAATAACTTTTGATAAGAACAAGATAGAGAGCTGCGGTTTTCATCGTTTGAAAGAAAAGAAAAAACTGCATCGAATCCTGAATATCAGATTTTTATAATAAAATCTCTTATGGTTTCCTGGCAAGCTGTTTTAAAAAAATTCAGGCTTTTTAAAGAGGTCTAGAAGATGGATTTTTCAAAAAAATGTCGGAAAAATAGTCGAGTTTTCGCCAAGAATCTGCCAAGAAAGCTTAATAAAATGTTAAGAACTAATGATCTGCTAAATCGTTTTGGCATCGAACGTACACAGACTATTGAACTTTAGTTAACGATTCTGGTGCACTGATAAAAATTCTAAAACTTTTACATTACACAAAAATTGTCTGGAGACTTCGAGCGAATATTGTTATAAAAATCTGATATTCAAGATTCGATGCAGACTTTTTCCTCTTTTAAACGATGAAAACCACAGCTCTCTATCTTGTTCTTAACAAAAGTTATTCGCAATCAAAGACTGTTCGGTTACTTTTGGACCATCCTGTATAATTAGCTTGGGCGGAGAAATTTGGTTTGAGCGTTCGAGAAATCATGAACTGAGAAAAAACGAAACAGATTTTTCAATCTAATAAAAAACCAGCCTTTTTTTTAGCAGACGGTGACGCAAAACATCAACAATTTCTTGCTAAAACCGATGTACCAAATAAAAAGCTATATCTTTTTTGAAAGGGCAGACTTTGGGCTATGTTTTCACACAATTATCTCATTTTTCATATTTTTGACGAAAATTGACTTGTTTTGACGACCGGGGTGCGGAGGGGGGGAGAGGCTTAAGATCTGAGTGTTATGCATATTTGATTAAAAGAACCTCATTTCGTTTTTCTGTGTTTTTTTTACATTATCAGTACTTGATTGAGTCAACAAATTTTTCGCCCATCAATGAAAATCTTGCCCATTTTGCCCATCATTATTTTCGAGCACAAGAGAAGTTTGCCCATTGGTCTGAAGATCCTGGTTACGCCACTGTCAAGCATGACACTAAGCTTGCGACATCTTCCGGCTTACTTGCACGGCCAAGAGCTGTCACGTTGTTCAAGTAAAACTTGGTGACATCTCCCTTTTGCTTTCCTTCAATTTTTCCCAATTCTTCATCAATCATATTCCACATTGCAGTTTCGGCAAGTCCTGTTTTGATCAATAGATTCGTATCTGAAAACAATGGTATGAAAGATACCTGGACAGTAAGCATCAACTGTAATCTTGTGTTTAGCCCATTCCATGGCAGCGGCTTGCGTAAGATCACGCACACCCCATTTACTGGCACAATAATGGCTTAGCATTGGAGTTGATCTGTGTCCAGCAATACTGCAGACACCAATGATTTTGCCTCCTGTACCTTGCGCAATCATGACTTTAGCGGCCTCTTTGTGACAAAGAAACACACGCCGCACGTTGATTGGAAACATCTTGTCCCAATCTTCTGTAGTAATAGCAAGAATCGATTTCACTTGAGCAATGCCTCCATTAGCGACTACGGCCTGTATTATCAGTTAGAAAAAAGACGACAGAACCGAGAAAAAAAACGATACTTATGTCCAAGCTGCCAAGTTCTTTTCCAGCGCTCTACATCATTGTTTCGACTACTTTATTGATAGAAACATCAGCAGTGATGGCAACAGATTTTCGACCCATTTTTTCGATTTCTTGTTGAACCTTGTTGAGACTTGAAGAACTTGCTTTAATATCATTCACAGTAACATTGAGACCATCTCTAGCAAGACGAAGAGCAATGACACGCCCAATTTCTCGAGCAGCACCAGTGACGAGAGCATTGCGAGACATTTTGAACAGTAAAACCTGTTAAAGAGAGAAAAATCAGAAGAAATGTCTCATCGTTTTCTTGCAGAATAACAATGTGAGAATCTCCATATACTTATTAACGTGTTTTTTTATATCTGACAGCAGCATTTGTTGTAGCTAGTAGCCTATAGTTTAGAACGAGTTTGCTGTTACTTAAAAGCGAGTTTGTCACGTTACATGAAATTATCACCCTGGAAACTAGGTTTTTGAAGTCTATCCTCTATATGGATTACGTTCTCTAATATGCATTTCAAAAAGAAGAGCGGAGCAATCGGCAGGGACCGAAATCTGCTCGGATATGTAATTCAATTGACTCACTCGACTGTGAGTGAATTAAATAAACCAATACAATATTATCGACGGTGAAAAGATACTTTTTTTGACCTATAAGTTGTTATCTTTGATTGTGTTGTGCTTATCTCTTGGTTTGCTAGGTGAAAAATAGCAGAAGTGGAATTTTGTAATAAAAAATCTTTCTTTTTCTGACAATGTAAAAGACTGTTTGCCGCTTTAATAGCTTGTGGCAGTTCTGCCATATTCTGATTTCCCAAAGCTTTGGTTATTTCCGAAATTCCGTAATTATCGAAACCTCTCAAATTTCACAGCTTTTAAAAATGGTAGCTTTACACTGTTTTGCGATTTTTGAATTTATGTAAATTATAGAAGCTTCAATAATTTCTTCTTAACAAAGTGAATTAAGAAACGCTCTTTGTAATCTGATTTAGTAATTTTTTTATATTTTCGAGTTATTTGCGTGCAGATACTGCATGAATAAGGTCGATAAGATTCATTTAAAAAATGTCATATGAAACTGATTTCAAAATAATGAAATTAGTAAACGTGAAAGCAAAAAAATGATGATTTGTGACTTGAACAACTGAGAGATTATTAAAACCTATATTTCTTTCTCGGCTTTTTAGCAGAAAAAAAGCAATCAACACTTCAGTATCCTCTGCTAGTTATTGATATAAGCAGCGAGCTTTGAGATGAAATCCAAAGCTCGAGAAAAAAAGTCATGAAAATTTTCGAAATTTTTTAATGTGAATGACTTTCTTTACGGGAATTGCGAACGACAACATTTATTAATATCCTCTTACGTGATCTAAATCATACATAAAATAAAAAGTATTGATCGATCAGAATTTATAAGTTTACTAAATAATTTATGAAGTTTTGAAAGGTTCACAGTTGCAAGAGTATTTATCTTCATTATCGAAACAGAAGATTAAATTTTACTGTATATCTTAATAAGAAAATCCTTCATAAATAAATATTTATTTCTTGGCTAGTTTATCAGAAATGACTTCAATACGACATATATTCTGTCAGTACTATCTTTTCTATAGTTATATTATAATATCCAAGTTCAATGTGAATAACATATAATAAAAATTCAAATGAAAATGAAATATCCGACTGATTTCAGATATCAAAGAAGAATGACAGAAAGCATATGTTGTGGCTGAAGAAGATGATCAATGTTAAAACTTACTTGAGGGTGTGGGTGTGGGTGTGGGTGTCGGTGAGTCTTCTGGACTAGCACACCCACACCCACATCCCACACCCACAGCCAACACCCACACCCACATCCCACACCCACATCCCACACCCACACCCACATCCCACACCCACATCCCACACCCACATCCCACACCCACACCCACAGCCAACACCCACATCCCACACCCACATCCCACACCCACACCCACATCCCACACCCACATCCCACACCCACACCCACACCCACACCCACACCCACACCCACACCCACACCCACACCAACCCACACCCACACCCACACCCTTCAATCGTCACCGTTGATAATGCACAACCAATTCTTTTCGTTGCACACATGCAAAATGTCTCATCATTAGTCTGCTGCATCGATGATTCTACCACATATGAATACTGTGGCATACAGACAGCAGCAAAAGCAATATCATCGTTCATTCTGCTAGATACCAACAATATTGTAGAGAAGACTGTTTTTTTTGAAAGTTATAAACACGGAAGTTATTTTTGTCGTTTTCCTACTTTGATGCATAGCTCATAAAAAATGATACATAACATTGTCTATTAATATACAGCAAAAACAATCAATTCTCTGGAATAGTAGCCAATTTCATCATTCATTCATCTGATAAAACCACATAATCAGTGAAAAGGACTGTTATGCTCATTAGTCGAACACTGATCTATACGAGTAACCAAAACGCTCATCATTTTGTTACGAATAGTAATCTCAATAATAAGGAATAGGCAACATTTTTTTATTCAAGCCACTTCAACCATCAACGTGTTCGGAGTTACGACGATTCCTCAACGAGAAATTTATGAAAATATGCTCCTACTTCACATCGAAGGTGTTATTGGCTGCACTGTCATTGACGCCACAAGGGTCGCAGCGCGAGTAAGCCATGCTTTTCAAAATCTCATCATGGCCACGGTGCATTATTGTTTTTGACTCTTCGCGAGCCGGTGTGGCAGCGGCACATCTGCAACCGCGATAAACATCCTTGGTCCCTATAAAAGAAATTAATCCACTGTTTCTGTAAACAACTTTTCCTTTTTCGCATTTCAATTTACATTACTATTTTATTAGAGCACTTACTAAGTCAATATCATATATTCCATCTTTTTTTTCTAAAAGCATACAGCGTGTAAACTTTTTTAATGATGCGACAGCCATATTTATTTTTAAACTATATGGGGCTCTGGTAGCAGTTATTTTGAAACCTTCATGACGCGGCAGCAGCCTTTCCAAAACCTGACCGGCGCGGCAACAGCCTTTTAGAAACTTCTGCAAAACGGCACCGACATATTCTCGACCCTAATGAAAATCTCTGCATCACACCATAGTGGCAGTGTTATCAACTCATATTCATCTATCTATAATGCTTACCTAATGTTTACACTAAAACACATACCTCAGTTCATTCGCCATCGCTTTTTCATGAAACTGAAACAAAATCCTCAATATCAACTAAAGAGATTGCAAATCGAATGTTGCTTACAATCCAATTATTGACCTACTATTTGAGTATAACCGATTAGAAATCTATCAATCCGATTGTTTGGTTAATCGATTTCAATCTGATTATATGAGAAAACAAGAATAATTTAGAAAATAATTGGATTTTCACATGTATAATCAAAAATAATCAGGATTTTGTCATCAATATTTTTCACTGGGTAGAGAGTGGTCCTGTGAAAAGTGAAGGTGTATGAAAATCTTCAACAGGAACCATATGTGCGATAACTGCAAGACATCGCATTGACATCCTACCCAAATACCAAAAGAAAAAGGTTAAATACAAAACCAAAACTCGCATTTATTTCAACTGTCATCGCTATCTTAGTTGTCTGAATCATCAAGCTACACGTCACTATTGACATTATCATCATCATCACTCGAGGTTTCATTATCATCGGAGACTTGATTATCATCATCGGAGGTTTCATCATCATCATCGGCATCATCCAGTTTTGGCTCAATCACATCCTGAACATATTTATCGGCGTCTTTGAACGTATCTTCATGCTGTTTGATATGTTTGAAATATCTTGTTGCTAAGAATTCATCTACAGCTGCCAAATATTCCAACGCAAGATTGTGAATATCAGCGAATCGAAAATTCATATTGTTATCACGTATGTAATTTTTAAGGCCAGAACATGCCAATTCGATTGGACTCAACACGCTGTGTCTAACTGGCAAACGTAATATTTCAATGCCAAATTCTTTTGCAGCCTCGTCCACCTTCAAAAAAAAACAAGGATGTCAGACATATTGGTATTATTTTTATGTATTCATCTTAAATCGTCGAGGAGGCGCAAATTTAACAACTATTTCCAGTAGTTCTGATTTCGTTAACGACGGTTCGTATTCAATAGCGTTTCGATCTAACCAATCTTGAATCATTTCTTTTCGGGAGGATCGATTGGGAAGTTTAGAGTCCTCTGTTTGTTGACTATGTCATCGAGCATTATCTATTATAAGACATATACGTTGAGTTGTACCTGAGACACAATGAATCAGAGAATGATTAATCCTGATTAGCAATACTCTGTTGAATACCGTATTGTTTTCTTAATTTGAAGCAAGTTTCTCTAATCCAATTGATAAAGCGAGACCCATCCATAGTGTGTTCAGCATCACATATGAATATGTCGAGTGAATCGAGATGAAACCCCATTTCATTGATAATGCCGCTTATAGCTAGTCTTTTACCTGGAAAAGATTGATTCCATAGTACGATAAGCTTAAGTCATTTTTATTTCTTTATCTTATCCTTCGTATCCGACTTTTTCAAGCGCCCACTACCATCATCAGCTGTCCAAATATTCCTTCTCTCCTCACCGACATTCGCCCAAGTTTCATCTTGGTAAAATATTAGCGCATTATTGGAGCAAAGTTGATCTAATGTCCGGAAATATTTCGCACGTGCAGCAATACAGCTGATATCGTCTAAAGGAATCTTCACTTTGGATTCTTTCTTGTAGACAAATCCAAGCTAAAATAAAACAGTGGATATTTTCACCTAGTGCTGATTAGTTTGATTCATGTGTACCCTTTTCATGTGTCGCCATAATGTTGTTTTTGATGTAATCGGAAAATCAGGATAATCTGATTTCAAGGATGATAATAATTTGATAGTCGTAGGATATTCCTTTTTCGACAGTATCTTATGAAACTGAAGCCGGATTATATCTTCCGCATAGTCGCTCAATGAAATGCTTTTTCTTCTACTGTGGCCTTTTTTTCTTGGAGAAAGTCCTTTTAGAATATTAGTCTGTGCTGCTGTTGAAGAGGATGACCAATCCTGTTTGCGATGAGGTAATGTTACAGATGAGGTTGTTATTGACCTTGTTTGAACTTTTCGAGATTCTTCTTCATCTTGTTGACGCTGTAATTCATCCATTTCGCTTTTCAAATTCGTTATGGATTGTTTTGATATTCCTAACATAGAATGGAGTCGTTCAATCACACTGTACAATGGAATTGTCGACCCGTTTTTTTCTTTTTCCACAAACGTGATCACGCTAAACATCGTTTGTTTTATATCTTTCGCTAATTCTTGTCCTTTCAGCATCTTTTAGTCGTTAGGAACTTGAACGTGAACACTATCGTTGAATAGAAGCAATACGTCTTATCACGATTAGTACGTGAGAAACTTAGCAAACCTTTTCTGTTTCTTTTATGTGTAATACGCATGAGAAAGACAGATATAATTTTCCTTTGTAAAATAGTGAAGAGAGAAAAAAGAACGTGACTTATCTTTTACGCTTCTATGATGAATTGTTACTCCCAGGCGCTGAATTGCGCGAGCAAACACACGTTGATAAATATGCATATAGGTTGAGTGTGAAAAGAGCCACGTGAAACAATTTTTACTTTGGTCCATTAACTGGTCATACTGTCGTATCTTTCAACCCTGGAAAATTCAGCTTTAGTCCGATGCGCGTTTGTGTGTATAGGATCCTTACATGCAGTGATTATTGCTGCGTAAGCTATCGTAGCTGACAACATTTGCTGTCACCCAGATTTTGATGCTTAAAAATGGGAGAAAAAAGGAGAAGTACAATTCAGTAATAATAGGATATCTCATGAACGGCAAGGACTATCGAAGTTGGGTTTGAACAGATCGATAGAGAGTGATCCAGGCTATCTATTGCTCATGTGAGAATTAAAAATTGATCAGAGTGTCGATATTGTGTGGTTCAATCTTTGAGATATTCACAAAATGCACTATCGTCAAAGTATGATTGGTTTTTGTTTCTCTTATATAATTGTGTCCCATGAAGTCCTCTATCGATTGGTGAAACTCGCAGGTCTTTAGCTTATTCCTGGCTTGAGTTATTCGAAAAACAGCGACGGACATTCTATTTTGTGAACGGATAATAGTCAAGAAGTACACATATAACCGTTTTTTTTTATCGTTTTCTTTTGTTTTCACTAGAATTTTTATTCAGACATGGAACCCAAGTAGATTTTTTCTGTCTCTCGTTCATTCCCTCTCAATTATGAAATTTCTTTGTCCGTAAGAGAATACCATCCTCATCCTTACATGGCACCACCAATGTATCATATGACGCCCTTCTCTTATGCGATGTCATCCTTGAGTGATATAACCTTGTTGTTACACACTGACGTCCTTCCATGCTATGCGCTTTATACGGTGTTCTGTGCACGAATGCATCTCTATACGTGTATCGTGTATGAACAGAAAATGGAGCAGTTAGTAAGATGAAAAAAAAGTAGTAACTTGTGTGTATGTAGCTGTAGATAAAGCTAACTTATTGTTGAAATAAACATCAATTTAACAAGTAATGGAATTACCAAAGATAACATGTAATATCTCAAATCATCCATTTATTTCTGTTTTCCAGCAACAATACCCTGTAAATATTAATATGAATAGGAATGGATGGAGACGTCTGTGGACAAATGATATGAAAGTGGATGCTTCTTTGATAATTTATAATCATACTTTCTGTTTTGATTTAAATATTTTCGAACTCACTCTCATTCTTTTGCCTTTAATCCACGTGTTTCTACGTTGCACACATTCAAGCGTAACTTCAATTCATATTGTCTATTCGTTATAGACACCATTATTAGTTTTAAAAAAAATACGCTTTAAAACCTATGCAAAGACTAACAATGTTGACTTTCAATGGTTTTTTTTTGTTTGTTGTAAAAAATCATCATGAGATAAAACTGAAAGATATTTATTTTCAATTATAAAAACATGTTTTATATGTAGATATGAATATAAAAAATATTACAATTTTTACTGCATGATCATGATGCTTTTCACAACATGTGTGGAAAATGTTAAAAATCAATTTTATACAATTGTTATCAATGATATTTTTTTTTGTATAAATAGAAATCATGATTTTGATCAATAAGAATTACCTTGTCGTCCTTGTAAGCGTATTTTTATCATGTGCTCTTTCTAATTTAATATGCTTTCGATAGGACGGATATAAAAGAAAGTATCATACAGGTGACTCAACGTGGTCGCTTGGAAAATACCAAGTAAGTTAAATATAAGATACAAATGATTTCGTATTATCGACAAAAAATATCATATCTAATCAATGGTAGTGCAATCGGCAACAACAATCGAGGATGATGTATATATCGTTCCTGTTTTCGTTGAAACAATAAGGCAACAATTCAGGAGTACCTACAATAACCGCATAACTAGAAAAGTTGATCAAAGATTGATCCCTTTTTTTGTTCTGCTGAGAATTCTTCAGTATATAAATCGAACAAACATTAGTATGTATTATGAATCAAATTATTCATTGTTGATAATGTTCTATTAGGTCATGCCAATCTTATGGGAATTCAAAATGATCTACATATGTCAGATTCTGAGATGAAATGGGTCGTTTCAATCTTCTTTCTGACCTACGTACTAAAATTATACGAATAAATTTCAATACGTATTAATGTGTCTTTGATTTTAGTTAATTTTTGAAATTCCAAACATCGCATTTATGGGCTGGATCGGATTGACTTATTATTTATCACTCTCATTGATTGCTTGGGGTAGTATTTCAACTGGCCTGGCTTTCGTCAAGAATGCTCGATCATTAATGGCTGTTCGTGCTTTGCTCGTAAGTTGGTGCCTATAATTCTAGAACATCTTTAATTCGACATTTAAGGGCATAACTGTCTCTGGTTACTTTCCTGTAATCATCAGCTATTTCTCATTGTGGTACTGTAAAAAACAACAAACGATGAGAATAGCGATATTATTTGCAGCTTCGATGGCTGCCGATGCTTTGAGTGGTGTTTTAGTACGTACTGTTTGATCTATTTTTTCGAGATATCTTCCCATTCCATTTTGAAGTGATAGTTTCAATGATGATTGTTAATCTAGGCATATGGTTTTACCTTTATGGATGGTATCTGCAATTTAAACAACTGGCAATGGATGTTTTTGCTGGAGAGTGTACTGATAATACCACTTGGAATTATCACCCCATTTTTTCTCTACAAAATACCTAATGCTGTTCAATGTAAGAATTCATAAACAAATAGTAGATATTCTGAATTATTTTTAAAAAATGTAGGGCTCACTAACTCTGAAAAAATGGCACTAACAAATCGTCTTCGAAGTGATGCAGGCAAAGTCAATGATGATTTCACACAAAATACCGAGCTTAGGTGGCGGCAAGTATACTATGTTTTTATCGATTATCGAATCTATTTCTATGCTCTGATTTATACCTGCATTTCTGCTGTTAATAAATATCTTACATCGTTTCTTCCATTACTATTAGTCGATGGTATGGGTTCTTATCAACCAAAAGTACATTTAATGATAGTACCACTGTACGTTATCGCATGTATTTTCTGTTTACTGATTGCTTATTCATCATCACGTTGGAATAATCATGGTTATCATCTAGTACTGTGTCTAGTAGTGGCATTGCTTGGAATCATTCTAATGATTGCTCTGATCGATGGTGGAACAGTAGCCATCTATACCAGTATTTGTATCGCTTGTACTGGAGTATTGTCAGCATTTTCTCTTGTTGTCTCTTGGTTAACAAATAATATCGACGGCCAAACCAAGAGACCAATGGCTGTTGGCTTTATTATGGGAATCGGTCAGATTGGTGGTATAATATTACCTTTGGTGAGATTTCTACTTGTAAAAATTTGTACAATCATCACATGTTTATCACAAATTGTGTTTGACTTTAGTACATTCTGATCTGTGATATTTTTGTTTTTAGATTTATCATGATAATCTGTCAAACAATCGTCGCGCATGTTGTATTTGTATTGGAATAATAACTGTTAGCTTAATTGCTACTCTTGTTCTTCGCTATTGCCTGATGTTAGAAAATCGACGACGAGACCGTTTAACATCAGAACAATTTAAACGTGAAGAAGCTATCAAAGAACCTTGTGATTGGGTCAGTTTCTATGTTGATTTTCTTATCTTAACACATTGTCCTCTATTCATTTTTTTTTAGCATCCAAGTCGACGATATGTTTTGTAAAATTTAAACATTATCATTTTATCAAAATTACCACAGAAATTACCTATTTTCTTAAGTGTTTAATCTGTAACTCACTTTGTAGTTTGTCAAGTGATCAAGATAATAAATTTTACAACTGTTTCAGTGTAGGATAGACATACAACACACAATATTAAAAAAATGGGGGAAAAAGGAAGAATAAAAGAAGAGAAAGAGGATAAGAATGACTAATAGGCAAATAAAAACATCTTAAATGTTAGCAGCATCATAGTATCATCTGTTGACGCTAGCAATGATTTCAACATTTCATTATCAAAGTAGTCATAACAGACTCAGAATTTGATGAAAAATCGATTTTGTTTATAGACAAAGCCAGCATGGTAAAACCGATTGAACGTAACAAGATATGTCGTTTTTGTTGATGAAAAATAAAACATTTTCTTCCCATTGAAAAAAAAACTATCCATCATGTAAATTGATAGTATAATATTTGTCAAAAAAAATATGCGCAACAATTTAGTTTGCATCTTCAAACTTGGTTTTTTCCAAGTATAAACAAAAAATAAACATACTATTGGATGAAAAAAAACATGTGCTGTGATCGTTCGATGATTAATTACGCAGCTTCTTTCTAGTTATATTTATAATATCTATGGTAAAGGTAAATGTGTTTACAAAGCATTTTTATTTGTCTTATGATAGTTGTGTGACGTATTTGCACGTTATATGATACACTGATTATTGTTTGATTTACATTCAAATCTGATCAAGCTTCGTATGTCCATCAAACGGTGAATATACTTAGGACATACTAAAAGTTCTGGCCACAGTATTTCTCCTATTTCTCCTCTCACACTATAATCATAACTTTCGGTCATATCTAAGTATATTCTAATAACGCTTGAAATTCTTTATCTTACTCTATATGTATTCACTGTTTTGTATTTATTTATCGAAAAAAAAGAACTTGAATACAATGACAACACTCTCAATGGGCAAGTATGAAAATTTGTTGCTTTTTATGTTTTTTCAAATCATCGGTAATATGAAAATAAATTTCTATAGGTCTGACAAAAAAGTTCTGAGATACTTCAGAATGATTGCACAAAACTTTTATAGTTCATTGCGAATAAAACTTTATACATATTTGGTAAGTGTTATTGTTCAAGTTTTTTTATATTAGGTTATACGAATACAAAAGTTTTAGTTTTAATATAAATAAAATAAAAGTATAAAAATCTTCTATGAGCAAAAAGTTCCAGAACATGTATAATAAATATTAAAAATAACTGTAAAATAACATTAAAAAAATATAATTTAACAGTCTATCAATTTTCCATGAGTTGCAATATATTTTGGAATTGTCTTTGATATCGAAAAGACTAGTTTATTACATAATTCTAGTTTTATTGATAGCTATGCAATTGATAAAGTTTCAATTAATTCTTTTTATATAAGATAATGATGTGGATTTTAATTTATTATGAAAAATAGACCATAGATGTTCAATGTCGTTAAATCTGAACTTATAACTGACCATTTTAATTATTCAAAATCTAATCATGAATTTTTTTCTGAATCTATCATGATCCATAATATATAGTATTGTCAAAACAGTCGATTCCTTTGGATGTAATTGAATCTCAAAGAATTAATATGATCACCACCACTGACGGCAGTTATCTCCATACAATCTCCTTTTCATCATTCATTTTTACGCTTTATAACGTAAAACATAGTTTCATCACTAAATATAACAGATTTCCAATCATTAATGGTCCAATTTGAATGTTTCAAACATCAGTTTGACTTTTTTTTAATGTTATTCGATAAAAAATGATTTTTAAACTTTTGTTTTATATTCATACACATTTTTATCAAGATAATTAATTATTGACTCTGTAGAGACTGAATTTTTTTTTAATGAATTATTCAATCTAATAGTTGTTTCACATGAAGAGTACTGATCATCGTTTTCGAATAATCCTTTTAACATACGAAAATTTTGATTATTAAGTTTTTTTGATCTATCACTACTTCGTCGATTATGAAAATCATCTATTACCCTCAAGCATTTGAAAACACATTGAATAGATGATTTGGAAATTCTAACAATTCTGCTAGTTTCACGACAAATCAAACTAGCAGTATTCAATGCAATATATTGAACTCTTTGATAGTGACGTAGAATTTTTTGCATCATTTTATTATATTTAATTAAAATTTGGTTGACGTGATTGAGATCAGATTTTACTGAGTATTCATCACAAATGGTGCAATACTTAAAGCATATATTTTTGATTGGCTCAATAGCAAAAGACGTAGATTTTTCATGATAAAAAAGTTACTCGTATTCAGTCGAAGTTTTCCCAGAACTTTTTGCTCTTAGGAGATTTTTATTTTTATTTTTATTTTATTAGGCTACAATTTATTTGCTAAGTAGAATTATTGAAAGTGCTAAGTTCATCATTGCTAAGTAAAATTTTTTTTGCTAACGTAAGTAATTTCTAATATAGACTAAGCATGAATACTGAACATAGAATTATTTTTTTTATGATACTATAACGTATGCATTTTCTCTTTTTGTTTTCTTTTGTCAGTATTAAAGTATCACCATCATAGATGTGTATTTCGTTTTGATGTCATCCTTAAATGCATATATTTTTTCATCGAGAATGATCCAATACAATAATTTCTATTTCTTTCATGCTTGATCTGTATTGGTTTTCAAGTTTTTTTTTTCGTGCTTATCATTTTCTAGTAAGTTCTCATCTCCACCTATCTTATTTTACAGTCATTCAAAGTTTACTTCAAATTTAGGGTGCCGATGTGAATGTAGAGACAATATGATTTATGAAAAGAAGACTTTCACTAACATACAAAACTCATATCGATACACACACTAAAATCGACAAAGCTCTTTGTTAAAATTAAAGTTGCTGAAAATCTATTTTGATTGATTCATGCGAATAAGGGTGTTGGTAGGTGTAGGTTTATGATGTTGGTGCTTGTGAATGTTAGTCTTGCTTTCTAAAACATCCTATTTTCAGACCCCATTAGAATAGAAAACCGAACTGCATCATTGTTCCAGCTTCTTCAAGGAATATATTTGCAAACACATTATTCATATGGATATTAGGTTGACATTTTGTAACCATCATCAGCAGCAGAATATATACCACTGGGTAAAAAAAACAAAAGAGGGCGACCACGAAAACGAAAAAAAGTGTTACTAATACAATAAGTGTAGAATTAAATTGTTTTGCTTAGATATATATGTCTCGTTACTTAGTAATAATTGTGTTATTTACCTATCGATTTCCAATATTTTACTTAGAAGATCAAACTTATGTACTAAGATTTTAAATAAAAAAACTTAGCAAAAATCGAATTTTTTAACTTAGTTTTTATTTAAAATTACTTAGCATTTAAATGAAAGCCTTTTATTCATATTAAAACTAAAACTTTTGTGTTCGTATAACATAATATAAAAAACTTGAACAATAACAACATTTACCAAATATGTATACAATTTTATTCGAATGAATTATAAAAGTTTTGTGTAATCATTCTGAAGTATCTCAGAACTTGTTTGTCAGATCTATAGAAATTTATTTTCATATTACCGATGATTTGAGAAAACATAAAAAGCAACAAATTTTCATATTTGTCCATTGAGAGTGTTGTCATTGTATTCAAGCACTTTTTTCCGATAAATAAATACGGGACAGTAGACGAATAGACAGCAAGATAGAGAATTTTAAGCACTGTCAGAATACACTTTGGGCTGATCAAAAGTTTTGATTATAGTGTGAGAGAAGAAGAGGAAGAATCACTGTGGCCAGAACTTTTAGTAAATCATAAGTAACGGATGACGCAAAAAGAATTAGATTGTTTGTATTTTCGAATTTTCTCCTCTATTAATCTTATGATTAAAACACTTTTTTTTATCAAAAGATAGGGCTTGAAATTCTCTACAAAGTTATATATGACTAGGTCCAAAAGCTATTTTAGATATATTTGAAAAAAGATGAAAATTAACGACATATAAAAACCTATAAAAAATAAGGGATTGGGCATAATGAATGGCCACGTTTTGCATCTCATTTTTTTATCACATACTTCACCCTATTAGAAAAACAAAATATACTATAAGATGCAGCGTCAAAAGCTCTACAATTTATATTAGACCGCTTATTTTCTAGTCGCACTTTTTGTTTTTAAAACGGTCAAAATTTTGAGCGGTCAAATTTCGACCCTGCGAAAATAATGTAATTTTTCGCACAATGAATTCGTTTTTTTTTGTTACTACCTATTTTTTATAATATGTTATTTGTAAATTGTAGAGCTTTTCACGTTGCATCTTTTGGTATATTTTGTTTTTCTAATAGGACGAAGTAAGTAATAAAAAAATGATATGCAAAACGTGGTCATTCGTTATGCTCAACTCGTTATTTTTTACAGGTTTTTGTATATCGTTGCTGTTCATCTTTCTTCAACTATGTATGAAACAATTTTTTGGGTCTATAGTTATACATAGTTGTGTCGAGAATTTCAAGTGCTATCTTTTGATAAAAAAGTGTTTTAATTATAAGGTTGATAGAGAAGAAAATTCGAAAATACAAATAGTCTAATTCTTTTTGCGCCATCCGTTACTTATGATTTACTAAAAGTTCTGGCCACAGTGATTCTTCCTCTTCTTCTCTCACACTATAATCAAAACTTTTGATCAGCCCAAAG
>CAJNSZ010001459.1:0-26673 GCA_905329745.1 Rotaria sp. Silwood2 | reverse complement strand
TATAATGAGATATAAGAGGGAAGTGATTGAGTTTGTGAGGTAATGCATAGATAGTGCAGTAATATATTGCATAGTGACATCATGCACATGCTTTTTTTCTCTTTCTGTACGATAATATCAGCATCAGGCGTTATCTATGGGGCATGAATCATTCTTTTGTCGCGGAAAATTGAGAAACTGCTGAATAAGCTGTGTATTAGAAGAACACATTCATCAAAAGATTTTAATTTTTTCAATGAAAATTTTCTTCATGTACGATTTTTCTGAGAAATATTCTTCTGGTATATGCATGTTTTTCTGAGTTTTTGAAATCAGCACGCGTTCCATAATAAAATTTACAGACAACGTGTGTATCAAGGAGTAAATTAAGATCATTGTATTAACTTAGACGAATTGCCACATTTTAGTCATAGATATGCATTCGCCTGCACTACTCAATTTTGTCTATGAATATATGAGGCTAAAGAGGCATAGAGTCTAATCGCAGATTATTTCAGAACAAATTCGAACTCTTTACTTCATGCTTCCTTTGACAGAATCCTGACTTTAAAACAAATTCTATGAATATTTCACAAAATGTGCCATATCTTTATTAATATATGAACGGATAATCTGATATGTGAATACAATTTTCGTAAAACTCAACTTCAAAAGTCTTTTCCTAACAGTCATTCTTTGCTAAACAATTGTAAAGTTTTTTCTGTAGTTTTTAATGAAAGACTTTTCTAATGAATATCCTTGTATTGAAATGCATTCGAAGAAAGCTGCGAACAATGAAAGAAAAAAAACCATGAAAGTGATATTCCATCTGCAAAGAGAAACTAATTTTAATCCAATAATTCTTTCTGATCATGAGAGAGTGATTAATATGTATAGAAAATATCCACTAGTAACGTCGTGAGACCATTTCACAGAAAGGGGAAAAAAAGCATGTGCATGATGTCACTATGCAATATATTACTGCACTATCTATGCATTACCTCACAAACTCAATCACTTCCCTCTTATATCTCATTATAAAACAGGCAACTTTTCATCAGTAGATTCATTTCAAATCATACAGTTCCTATCACAAAACAACATTTCTCATCTTCAAATACAGATCAAATGAATAGTCAACGACTTTTACTCTTTATCTTGGTAAGAATAGCAAGAAAATAGATTCAAAAAAAAAATATGTGTCTACTTACTCTCTTTCTCTTTTCATTTTCAGGCTTTCTCACTTACCTGTTACTCTGTTATGGCTGTAACGAACATACAATGTGAGCTAGAGACAACAACCAATGGCAAAGGTCATTTCACATTCACTGGTACTGTTGGACCGAATGACTCTAAAGTATGCACCAGAATAGCACCTGGTCGAATCACTACACATCAATGGATAAAAGGTGGTGGTTGTAAGAATGGTGGTGAATTAATAGTCAATGATAATATAATCCGATTCAAATGTGCATGTACAAAGTGGATGAAAGATTGTAATATTGATCACACATTAGTATTTGATTATGTTGTCTAAATCGACTCTCGATGTCATACATCCTTAAGCAGAACAGTGACTATTACTAATCAAGAACTGCTTTGTTTTGTATCTATTTTTGTTCAATATGAAGACTTCTTATATAAATAAATGGAAATGAAGGCGATAAGTCTTTATCATGATGAATGTTGAAGAAGAATGAGAATTTACTGACTAAGACTGAATTCGTATTTGTGATCAAACCTTTAGTCCAGATTTCTTATTAAACTGGTCATTCACTGCGTACTTTAGTTAGAGTCCATGTAGTGATCTAAATAAGTCTTTTCAAGGATCATAAAACACAGACCATTCATCAATTATTTATTTACTGAATTCCTAGTTGGTTATCTATGCTGAGTAAGAGTGAATATGAATCTTGATTTTCACGACGAAGTAAGCATTCGTAAGAGTGACAATTAATATATCATATGAAACGCAGAAAAATCTACTTACATTTGTATAACTCGAGCGCAGCTTCTAATGTTCTCAAATAGAGTCACTGTTCCTAATTGAAACATCACATGGAGAAGCGATGAGAATTTCAGAAACGTCACTCGACGTTACTACCCGACCTTGGAAATCTTTAGATGTTTCTGTAGTACACTAATTCTTAGTGGGAATGTTAGCTGAATATTGATGTGAAAAAAAATTTCGTGTTAAGCTAAAATGCACAAGTGTATGTCATAGAGTTTTGCGAACGAATGACAAAAGAAAGAGGGAGCAGTGGGGTGGGGTGTGAGTGTGGGTATTGGTGTATGGATGTAGATGTGCGTGTGGCTGAATGAAGAGGAGGGTCATACCCAAACCTACACCGCACTCGACAAGAAAAGAAAGTTTGATTCTACACTAAATCTCTTCGCAACTGAATTCTATCAAAAAAATACATATAAGAAGACAACTGACAACACGTTAGCACTAAAAAAATCAAATATACACAGAAACTCAACTCTACTATTACAATTCTTCAGCAGTTAATACGAAAAACAAATATCAAAATATCATTTCAGAAAATAATAGCCACTTTAATTTCTTTCAGATGAATACCAACTCCAACAGCATCATGAACAAATGGCTTATCACAGCAAATGAATGAATGCTAGAGCAAAACCCAAAGAACTCCAACAACCCAAAATCAAAGCAAGTAAAGCTTCATAACACACAAATATTAACCCTTTTTTCATGCTTTAGGCGAACAAACCTCTCAACAATGACATCGATATGCTACTGACTCATCCTCTATTACATTAAAAACATCCAAGTAAAGGCTAAAATCTCAATGCATATATTAAAGTAGCTAAAGTGCATTGAATTACATTTTTCTCTATTTAGACATAGGAGGTGTTCAATCTATATCTATAAATAATGTATTTCTACAATTATTTCAATTATTGATGACTTATAGAAAGGTTTAGGTGGTATTATAGGTGATACAGATTCAGGGTGTGGATGTGTATGGCATGTCGGTCTTCATTTCTTTCACCACCCACACCCACACCCACACCCGTGATCGCCTTAATCATGCATAAGAGCGTCGTATAAACATAGTGTTATTATGATTGATATATATTTGAATGTTTTTGTAAATCAAGATAAAAATTCAATTTAAAACATTGTCTTGTTAAATTGGCTGCTGCATTAATAAAGAGTGTTCTATTTGCATGTTGATCATATTTATAACCATTATCATCATGAAAATATCCAAAACAAAGAATTCGAGGCTGAATTCTTTGACGAATTTCTTTTATTAAACTCTTTGAACCCCAATGTCCATAGGAACCATGAACTGTATTATTACATATAGAACAAGGTTCTGTTGAAGCAACTTTTTTTGGTTGAAATGCTAAATCTAATATAAATTTTGGAGGAATACGTGTCATTAATATATCAATATCTGAAGGAATTGATGACCATTTTGTTCAATAATGTTCATTAAAAGGCTATGATGAACCATAAATTGTTATACCTTCGACTTGAATTAAATCATCTTTTATATATGTAGAATTCGTTAATAGTTTGATTGAATTTCTTCTTTTGAAAATTTTTCAAAACCAATTTCATGATTTCCACAAATAACAATTTCATGTTTATGTGTTAGGATGTGGGTGTGGGTGTGGGTGTGGGTGTGGGTATGGGTGTGGGTGTGGGTATTAGTATGGGTGTGGATGTGGGTGTGGGTGAGGACGCGTGACTGCGGGTATAATTCTTTTCTTTAATGACATTAACACACCTACACCTACCCACACCCACACCCTCATACACCCACACACCCACACCCACACACCCACACACCCACACACCCACACCCACACCCACACCCTCACACACCCACACCCACACCCTCACACACCTTCACACACCCACACCCACATCCACATTGAGTTGCCAAAATCGAAATATTAAAAAGAAGACTAAAAAAAATTAAACTTTATTTCTGATATCTAAACAATATTTAATCTAATTTAAATTATTCAATTAAAATTGCATAACGATCCATGGGTTATCGAATTAAAATGAGATTGTAACAACAAAAGATACACAAATGAGAAACAAAATTTAACATCATTAAATGACGTAAATAACAAAATAGAAATAGCTCATAGCATAGTATAAAATCGTCATAGATGTTTATTTGGCATTGATACTGCTTGTCGATTAGCAACAGGCGAATACAACAGTCTATTGCTTCATTAATCAATAAAGTTTCTAAATATACTCATTATTGTGTAGGTTCAGACGCAATTTCCAATAAAACAAAAAGAAAGCAAAAGAAAAGTAAAACAACAGCAATAGTTGTTTCTGATAGAGCAAGATGTGAATAAAAACCTATATATGATTCGTCAATCTGATTTATAAATACCACTGTTGTAATAAAAAGAAAAATTACGGACTGTTATCATTGTGTTATCAAATATATAGCTTATGTTTATGAACTGTTTATTTATTATATTTTATCTGAAAAATTTCCCTACAGCAACAAAACGCTACACATTATTTGCCTATGATACACATTAATTATTTTTCGTTCATACGATAATAATCACTATATTATTCATATTCAATGTTATTGAACTATTGTATAGATTATCAATAATATATTGAAATTAATATTATTTTTAAAAAAATGACTTCCTAACTAACAAATACAACAAATAATTGTAATAACTAACAATATGATTTAAAACCATCGAGATTGATTCATCTGAACTGAATTATTCAACATATATAATTGATGAATGAATTAAAGAAACTATTAAACCTATTAAAACTATAAGACAAATGAAAATAAAAAAGATAGCAAATACCAAAAAGCTATTAGCACTAAAATATTATTCTTCGACTCTAATAATCTCTAAACAGCAGATACGAACTTAGTTCAAGCAAAAAGCCAAAGTATGAAGTGATGTGTCGCGCAAAGAAATAAAACTTGAATTAAAAAATTCATATAAATGTAGATTAAATTTGAATAAAGCATTTTCATTGACAATGAAAATTAGTTTGAGAAAATGATGATTCAAATAATTGATTTGTTCCACCACTATGAAATCGAAAAAATGTCATGATAAGATTCATGCACGACTGCTTTTCAAACTGAGTCAGAGCACCTACATTAATACAGAAAACCATAAAAAAAAGGAATTTAAATAGAGCAATGCACCTGAACAAAACAATTTGAATTCGCCGAACAATATTTTCATATTTTCTAATAAGAATTTTTGTGTAAAAAATATAATTATACAAAATGAATTTTTTTTCGTTTTATTCAATTTTTAAATCAAAGTATACAAATATTTTTATATACTGAAGAGAAAAAAATATTAAATCAATTAAAGGTAAAGTTTCCTATAGAAAAGAAACACAAGGTATATTTTGATCATATGCATGTTATTGCTATGCGCACATTTTCATATATTTTTTTTGCGTATTTTGTATCGTGTCTGTATGTAGAGCACATGACATAATAAGTAATACAATGGTAAAATTTATTTCATCATAATATGAAAGATATACCAATGATTTTATTGAATATTTTGAGTTTTACCTATAAATATCTTTATCGAAATTCTAAATAACTAAATTTCAATAAATTTTCATTAATTATATGAAAAGAAATTATGTATAGCATATAGATTATCTCAAGAAGAAAATTTCGATGATCGAAAAGTTATATCAGTATTTTATTTTTTTCAAATAATTATCATATCAATATTATGATTAATTAAAAACCTCTTTTTTTCTATGTTAGTTTTATTTTTGAAAAAACAAAATATGAACAAGAATAAAAGTATTCATTAAATTAATATATCATCTAAAGATTGATAAAATGAAAGCATACATCCTGAAGAAATGCGATAAATAATACAATAAAAATTCATTAGAAAAAATAAATGTATTATTAATGAATATGATGACCAAAATAAAAAATCATATTCGAATGCCGATTTAAATGATAAGGATATCTAATCATTGAAATTACAACATTAGAAAAATTTTGAGTAAATACACGAACGAAATATAACACATAAAAACACTCATCATAAGTACAAAATCAATAAATATTATTGATATAAGATTATTTAAATATAATTTGGTTAATCAGAATGTGAAAAATAAGTTTTTATCAATTAAAAATCTTTCAAGATTAAAAGAATAACCTAAAGTACATTAACAATATTACTGAATCAGGTTAACTTCAATATAAATGATGTAATATTCTCATCTGCATCAAATGTTGTAGATATCATAAATAAAATTAGATTTAGTTATGAATATCAACAAAATAATACTATTAACATCTGATCAAATTAATAGTAGTAAAATCATCGTATTCTAAACAATCCAGCAAACAAATAATAATAATAATATTAATAATACATTGTACAGGGTTGGAAATAATATTATTCCAGGGGGGCAACGCTACAATGCTGAATACCAACCCTAATGAATTTTATACCAAATGAAAGCCCGTAAAAAATGGGGTTTTCTGATGCCAAATTGTAAGGGTTCTAACATATTTTTTTCTAACAAACTTTCAAAAGTTTCGAAATTTCGTAGAACACACCCGTTATAATTTACTTTCGAAGCACGGTAGAGCAAAGAAAAACAGAAATTTTCTGTAAGAAAATCAAANTTCAAAGCAAATGCAATTACATTATTACTATATGATATAAAAAGCAAATAGTAATAGTTAAATCTATTGGGAATGTGGGATTATTAAGGAGAATAGATTGTAAAATATGAGATACTTACTTGTTTTGTATTGAAGACAGACCTTTTTATATCTATAGTCATTATCAGATATGTGTAGGCATTGCGATTGTGACACTGTCTTAATGATTTGGCATGAGGGTGTGGGTGTGGACGAATGTGAGTATTGAGTACGGAAATAGTCTTTCTACTGATACACAACCCATACCGATATCCACACCCACACGCACACCCCACACTCATCCACACACAGACACTCTAATTATGCCGAGTAATTTTTAATGATGATCGACTCTGATTTCGTGGAGTTTTGTGTGTTAGGGAACTCTTTTTTTTTTGTTGAATTGTTTGTTTTTCATTTTTGCCTCATAACAACGTTTTACGCTGGATTTCTGTTAGGTTTTGCTTTTTTATGTTATTTTTTCAGTTCCTATCAACTGCATACTCTATCAGAAAAAACTTCACATAAGAACAATAAAATATTCAAGGTAACGAATACGAAACGATTGATGTTAAACAAAAAAAATTGATATTTCAAATAAGAAACTCAGTTTGTAGAGGACACAAGCACCTATTTTCGTTATCGTGTGATACATTGGGATCACTAGCATTTAAATAGAAATTATGTTTAAATGGGATAGTGTCTATTAGTTATCTATGAGAAAATTTGATTCAAGTACCCTAACAGAGCATGGTTCCTTTATTATTGTCTTCGCGACTTATTTCATTCCTAACTAAATGCTATTCACGTCATCATAAACATCGGATAACTTTCTTTGTAAGCTTATAAAAGACTGATAATTTTCAATAGATTGTTATTTTACAAATTGAATGCATATTTTATAAAACGCGTTGCGTTTATCATATTTCTTCATTAAATAGGGATGCGTGTGGCTGTTGGAATGGGTGTGTGCACGGGCGTGGCTGAGTTTGGGTGGAGACGTTCATGGTGATTTGACTCAAACCCATATCGATACGCACACCCACACCCTTTAAGGAAAAAGCCAAAGTATGAAGTGATGTGTCGCGTATAGAAATAAAACTTGAATTAAAAAATTCATATAAATGTAGATTAAATTTGAATAAAGCATATTCATTGACAATGAAAATTAGTTTGAGAAAAGGCTGATTCAAATAATTGATTTTTTTCCGCCACTATGAAATCGGAAGAATGTCATGATAAGATTGAGTCAAAGCATCTACATTAATACAGAAAACCATAAAAAAAAAGAAATTTAAATAAAGCAATGCATCTGAACAAAACAGTTTGAATCGCCGAACAATATTTTTATATTTTCTAATCAAAATTCTTGTGTAAAAAATATAATTATATAAAATGAATTTTCCTTCGTTTTATTCAATTTTTAAATCAAAGTATACAAATATTTATATATACTGAAGAGAAAAACAAATTAAATCAATTAAAGGTTAAGTTTCCTATAGAAAAGAAAAACAATGTATATTTTGATCATATGCATGTTATTGCTATGCGTACATTTTCATATATTTTTTTTGCGTATTTTGTATCGTGTTTGTATGTAGAGCACATGACATAATAAGTAATACAGTGGTAAAATTTATTTCATCTTAATATGAAAGATATATCAATGATTTTATTGAATATTTTGAGTTTTACCTATAAATATCTTTATCAAAATTCTAAATAACTAAATTGCAATAAATTTTCATTAATTGTATGAAAAGAAATTGTTTATAACATATAGATTATCTCAAGAAGAAAATTTCGATGACTGAAAAGTTATATCAGTATTTTATTTTTTTTCAAATAATTATCAAATCAATATTATAATTACTTAAAATTCTCTCTTTTTCTATTTAAGTTTCATTTTTGAAAAAACAAAATATGACCAAGAATAAAAGTATTCATTAAATTAATATATCATCTAAAGATTGATAAAATGAGAGCATACATCCTGAAGAAATACGATAAGTAATACAACAAAAATTCATTAGAAAAAATAAATGTATTATTAATGAATATGACGACCAAAATAAAAAATCATATTCGAATGTCGATTTAAATCATAAAGATATCTAATCATTGAAATTACAACATTAGAAAAGTTTTGAATAAATAAACGAATGAAAAATAAAAATAAAAACCCTCATCATAAGTTCAAAATCAATAAATATTATCGATATAAGATTATTTAAATATAATTTAGTTAATCAGAATGTGAAAAATAATTTTTTTATCAATTATAAATCTTTCAAGATTAAAAGAATAACCTAAAGTACATTAACAATATTACTCAATCAGGTTAACTTCAATATAAATGATGCAATATTCTCATCTGCATCACATGTTGTAGATATCATAAATAAAATTAGATTTAGTTATGAATATCAACAAAATAATACTATTAACATCTCATCAAATTAATAGTAATAAAATCATTGTATTCTAAACAATCCAGCAAACAAATGATAATAATAATATTAATAATACATTGTGTATTTATAAAGTAGTGTATAAGCATGAATCGATTTGTAAAAACAAAATAAAATTTGATTTATTTCCATGAATAATTAAAAAGAACAACATAAAATTAAAGTCACAGATTGCACAAAACTAACAAGATGATGCATATCAATATACATGTTCTCTAGACTGAAAGGCTAGAGTCTAGAAACTGAAATTCAACTGTCTGTTTGTCTATCAATCTATAACACTTGGTAAAAGTGACTGCTGTTGCCATAAAAGCAGCTATTCTTTTTGTATATTTGGCCACTTTTCTGGCTAAACGCAGTTTCCACGGCGCAATGAACCATTTCTATGTGATAGTTGATCATTTTTACCGCTAGAATGAGGATATTACTACCGCAATTATCTATATCCATATTAGAAACAGCCAGCACTATGGCATAAATCAGCATTACTAGTCATTAAAAATAACTAAGGCATATGCTTTATCATATATATTAGCATGTTTCAATGTTTCAGGTCAACTGTTTGAATACATCTATACTACGTAAAATCCAACATTTCGCAAATATAAATTTATCATAAAATCATCATTAAGCAGAATTCATTTTCTTCGCTAAAAAACAAGAGGACATCTGTGCCATCATTTCATCCGTATAGGGAGCCAGTGAATCAACATGCAATGTTGTTGAATGTTACTTGTGATTTGAATGACACATGATTCATTGATGATGAGATTAGTTGGAAAAAAAAACATTAAAGAGTGAATTTATTCCATGATTAGTAGGTCAATAAAGCATCATGCAATTATTGATGTAAAATGACTCTTTTAACTTTATTAGGTATCTAGAATAAAAAAAAAAAAAGAATCATAGAAATGAAAGAAAACAGATATTTATTCATCGTAGCAACGTAGGATTTTGATCTTTGAACAAAGGAAGAAAAGAAGTAATTCATGTGTCATCACTTTTATCTTGTTGCCGTCTGAATATTATATGATTAATATGAGAACGACAAAAAAAAGACTAAATAGAAGAACCTACGCACTTCTATAAAACACCTGCAGAGGAAGACTTCAATTATCGAAAAGTCACATCATCATTTAATTGGTATTATTAACACTTATGCAATATAATATATTAAGATTATTTGTTTTTATTCAATTTCAAAAAAGAAATAAGTATACACATATAACGAGGACTAAGTTTATATAGTAAACACCGGTCAAATTTGAGCCAAAAAAAAAATAACGACGCATTTTTGTAATACTATTCGTAAGACTAACTTGTACATCTCGTGATAGATTTTTTTTTGCTGTATTAGAACATGTATAAAAGCAGTATAACATTCTAGTTTGAAGCACACAGCAACATTGGTACATTATAGCAGTATATTATCTTCCTGAACAGACAACACCCTCTACGAGTCCAACGAACAAATATATATTTGTGAAATTATATTCTCTTTTAAATATTTAGTAATATAGAAATGCGTAGATAGGACAAAGAAACCTCAGAATTATGTATTCATATTTAAATGAATACAAGTCCTTTTTTTTCTGTAGATAATGAATCAAAAAAATAAAATGAAAGCAATTAACTCACAAATCTGCATATGTGCTACATAAAGTTTGACGAACTTATTAAGAATATTTATGATTTCTTTTTAATTAATTTTTAGATTAAAAATTGCAATTTTTTGCAGAGAACCTACTTGTTACATAAGAAAAAAACCAATATTGGAAAAATGTCAGCTGATTTTCTTTCTTTTGAATTTCGAAATTATTTGACACAGATTTCATATAAAAATAAATGAAAATTATGAAAGTTACTTAGGAAAGGCTTTCGTATATTTTGTTTTGACAATAAATGTTAAACAAGTAATTTTGAAATTCAAAAGACAAAGAAGAAATTAACAATATTCAATTATTGATACGTTGAAATAGTTTTTTTTAAATACTCAATAGATTTCTTTTCCTAGAAATTAACTACAGAGAAAAAGCATATGATCAACTGGTCACGCTTTACCTAATCATATATTTGATACATTAAATTCTACTTGAAATTTGCTTTTTCAGCAGCTTCTATATAAGGGTGGGGTATGGGTGTGGATGTGGGTGTGGGTGTGGGTGTGGGTGGGTGTGGATGTGGGTGTGGGTGGGTGTGGGTGTGGCTAAAGAAATAACTACACCCATACCCTCACACCCACACCCACACACCCACACCCACACCCGCACCCACACCCACACCCCACACCCACACCCACACCCAAATTTTATCGTTTATGAAAGAACAAATGACAGGGTATACTCCTATATATTTATCTCGATTTCCATGATTCTGACGAAAAGTGACTTTTTTGAGTGGAGGAAGGGAAAGGGGCTTAAAGTACCTGAATCACCTCGTTTTGATGCAGAAGAATTAAGTATGTTTATAATTTATTTCATTGAAGAAAAATAACTCTTATTTTGTTGGTATGCCAGTAGTTGATAAAACAACGAATCATAGAGAGGGTGTGGGTGGATGTGGATGTCACTGAAGGAAACATTCACACGCATACAAACAGCCACAGACACAGGCACACCCACATCGTCACTTTGCCGTGGTTATAATATTTTTCATGAAGACTTAAAGTCATTTATTTAGTTTTTACTACCTAACTCTTGTTTTGCACAAGAAAAGACGCCTCCGATTCTAAAAGTTCGACGAATGCATTTGTTATATTGTCTTTGCTTAAATCCATTCTGTGACCACACCGATTTTGTTTTAAATCGATTGATGTCGCACCATCCCTACAGCAATGACCCCAACAATCTCTAAGTCGTATTATGATGCTTTGATTTGGTGTTGGTCGATAAGTGAAATCTATAATATTAATCATTGTTGGTATAGCGATTTCATGAAAGCATCCAGCTGCATAAAAGATATCGGATAAATCTGCGAAGTCTTTGAAAAATCTTTTCGGTATGTAATAGATATCAGACCAACTAGGAAATACCAAAAAAAGGCATTTATTACTAAAAGGTATTTATAAAGTTATCTCACCCTCCGCAAAATAATTTTTCGTTTGTTATAAATCGACCAGAATACTTTTTTGTCACATTCTTTGTAGCCTCTTTTGCTATAATGTGGTATCCGTGCGACCATGCCCACCAGTGCCACCCTGCAGTGTCTTCAACACATCTGAAGGGTGGTAATAAGGCATCTGGGAACCAAATCTGATTAAAATTCATGTTGGCAAATCTGGAAGGTATTATCCATGCCTAAATAAATGAAAATATGCGTAAAGGCTTTTTTTAGGAAGGTTCTACAAAGTATTGCCGTATCTAATTCGATTGCAATTATTCAGTGGACAATCGTAAGGTTTTAAATTTGCTACAGAACATATTTTAATATTGATCATTAACCCTTTCGGGACCGAATTTTTTCTCTATCAGAAATCCGTCCTTTTTATCAGCTTATTGAATCTAATTTAAAACCTTTTCGTAGAAACTTTATGCTATTCAAAAAAAAAACTTCTCTCGTGTGTTAGACGAAAACCAGCTCCTAAGTAGCGTATTTTATGTTTGATCGTACTTGCACTTTCATTGTGCTATGATGAGCCTATCTTCTCCTTTTTCCATTGACATGCATATGGGTCCCGCTATGTAACAGAAAAATAGATTGTGACGACGCTAATTTACACTTCTGTTTCAAAGGATATCTTTCAAAATTTATTTACTGAGCACCAAAACAGAGAGACTTAGACACCAAAATCAAATAATTCAATTATGACAATTCAGTCTTAGCTGATTACCTGTGGCAGATAAACGAGTTAGCTATAAATGTATTGAATAAAAAAAACTGAAAAACTGAAGCCCGTTTCTTCTTACCTTCCGATCAAGGGTGAAACAATATATCTGAGAGAGAGAGAGGGGGAAACTATGACGTTATTATATAGTCATAGAAAGAAAAGGGAATGTCTGAGAAGAATATATACAACGTTAAGAAAACATATACATAACATGACAGTAGGAGTACTCCATGATCTCTAGGTAGAAGAAGTTTTAATATACAATTGTAAATGCAATATTTTTCCTAATGAGAAAATAGGTGGTACAACCATTGTACCACGGTCCTGCAAGGGTTAATCAAGCTCAGTTTTGATATTTGAACAAGATTTGTTCATGCTACAGAGATCCAGAGCACCAGACTCTCTAGATATGAACATAGGTATGAATTTCTTGTTAATGTACAAAATAATGATCAAAACTACATTCACATCCACGCACTTAATTGTTTGTCATTTTTTAGAACTTTCTTTGATCTACTAATTAATATATAGAAGAAAGCTATTGATACAAAAAATATGCGCAAGACCATTAATGATTATTCATTTGGAAGCTACTGATTCATCTAGTGATGAAACAGGGATATTTCTCATAACCAACTATTTAATAGTGCTATTATTTTTTTGTAAGAATCGGTGCAGAGTTCAGTCTTGCTTTTACCATTACACGAAAAACTTGAAACATGAGCAAAAAATATATGTTTTTGGGTAATACTGAACAAGTAGGAGACCTATGGATGTCTGATGATTTATTGTAGTATCCCACTCTCTCTCCAACATGGCGTATATCACCAGTTTTGCAAAAATTTATTGGTAAAATTGTTGCTTAATTTTTTTGGCAGAAAAATCCGTGAGCTATCGACTGAAGGTACTCTATAGAACAATTCGATATTAATGCGCTTCCGTCCATATAGACACCAACAGTTCTCATTGCCTCATGCATGATAAAAACTTTCAATCTGTAACAAACGATTTTCCTGAAAAATTTGAACATTTCAGAAGTTTTCTTCTCCAAACTTTTCTGAGAGCACAATCGTTTATCAAACGCTGAATTTTTGAATAATGGATCATCATTTAAGGCAGAGACCCTGCAAACATGATCAAGACGATCTCATAACTTTTTTTGTAATATTTCAGCTTTAAATTTCATCATTGAAAGGTCGTATGTGCATAGTTTCACAACTGCGTAATTCACTAAAATGCTGTAAGCGCTATTCGATATTTAGTGCTTTTCAACCACACTCACGTCTGCAAGAGAAGAAAGATTATTTTTGTCAGTGGTTGCTGAGTCTTGTACATATCTAGCTACAAGAATGAAGTAGAAATAATATCTAAACCATACACAAAGAAAAAGCAAACTTGTTAATGAAATGTGAAGCAACTTCTCAAAAGAAGATATTTGAAATCGATGACTACCTCAATGTTCGTAGTTGATGCAAATAATAGACCGTATCAAAGTTGATGGAAGATGTAGAAAAAAGAAGAAACGAAATTTTCTAAAAAGATCATGTATTGGTTGAGGGTATGTTGCAAAAGGCACAACACTTCGTGATTTTAGACAAGGGAACAATATCATCAGTTATATTCGTATGAAATACTTTCCATTGGCACAAATATATACTAATAGACACTTTGAAGATGTTTTAACATTCGAAGAGAATGATGTCAAGACTTGTAGTTATGAAAGAACTCAAGAATCATGTCAAAGCAAATTTGACATATTTCTTACCCCTAAATATTAGCCATCAAACAAATAGTAACGTGTTCCAAATTTTTTTCAGAAGTGGAAAACGAAACATCTAGTGACAGATACTACTTTGAAATGGAAAAGTGTTCAAATTCGCCGAAATTATTCGACTTGTACTCTTCTTCAGATATTTATAATCCTTCGAGAAGTTATTTATTTTTCATTTCCTCCCTGAGCACATAACTATGAACGATGCTGATTTAAATTCTGTATACAACTCTTATTGGCATGACTTTATTTATATTTTACAGTTGAATGAAGTAATATCAAAAAACAAAATTTATCAATGAGCTGAACTGTGCTGTGAAGTGAATTCTGTCAGAAGTTCTTGCAGAAAGCTGATCATCCTGTATTCTTTGTTTGTCTCATTTATCAAGCGTTATTGCCTTTCGTTAACAAACTAATTTTTTGTACGCATTCTTTATACCATATCTTTCACAGAGTCGGAAGAAATAATATAGTAAATCTATTATGAGACACAGAGTACATCTACAAATGTTTCAAAAGTTCTTTGTCTGACGAGCATCGCAAGAGTACACAACGCTTATCAATAATTCTTTATTTTGTGGAATTTTATATTGATCGATAATTGTCAAAAAAGAGAATACGATTATTCATTTCAAACTAAAAGGGGCATGATTATTTTTCTAATAACTTTCGATAGAAAGCAGATATAAAGCTGCTATCTTGGTTGTTAGAAAGAGAAGAAAAAGACACATCGAATCATATATTATAGATTTTTCAGAAAAGTTTTATTGAGTATTTTTTTTAATGTAGATTTTGGCAAATAATGTATCGCACTCAATCACTAGGTGGATTTTTCTAGTTTTAGGATTGTATCAGAAATGACAGTTTGATAGAAAACTGCACAAAGCCCACATTTTCAACTTGTAACGTTCAGCAGTTAAAGGCATTTTGCTATGGGTTTTTATCTATTTTTTCGAGAAATTAGGCAAACATTCCAATTTCTCGAGGCATTCTCATAAAGATTTACTCTACTAATCAAGTCCAGACGTACCAAATCTTTTTCAAAAAAATTCAATAGAAAATCTCAAGACACTTGGCAGTAAAATCTATGGTATATCATTTGATGTGTCTATATCTTCTCTTACCAACAGTCAAAAGCAAAGATCAGTATCTACTTTCTATCGAGAATTGTTGGAAAAGTATTCATGTTTCTTCAATTTTGAACTAGATAATAGTTTTGCTTTGTTTTACATAATTATTTTGATACTAAAGCTCAAATTAATTGATTATACTTCTAGATTTGAGTATCAGTGAAATACGATGAAGTATTTGGATGTTTTCGCTAGAAAGACTACTATAAAATTACCTCAAATCAGTTAACTGAAATGCGATAGTTGTGTTTTTTCTCTTATGAAAATCTCACAATCCAAATGACGGACCATAATGCAATCAAAAACTAGCATACTGTAAAAGTCTCTAGGATGCTACTAACACATCAAAAGTTATGCCATAAACCATTTACAATCTAAAACAATACCAATGCATTCAGTACGATTGTTGAAAAAACTTAACAGAGATCAAAATGTTTTTCTTTTCATATACTTCAACAATCATTAACAATCATGTTTCACTAAAGCACTACAATATTGAAGTCAGAGATAAAACCAGCATCGGTGGCCGTCTGAAAAATTTTAGATCGATTCCATCTCTGATTGAAGCAGCAATCTTAAGCAATTTCTACAGTGATTCAGAACTAGCAATAACTAAACGACGGTTTGAATTGACTTTCAAACGATGAGAACAATGAAAAATGACTCGCACCTCCTCACAACCAATAAGTTGAGCCTCAACGCTTTGGACTGGTATCGATTTTGAAAAGAAGAAAACCTCATCGCTTGCTACTATGATCTAAAAACGGTAGCTATCTACACGTATTACTTTAAGGCGTCGTCTAGACAAAATTTATGTCGAGTAATGTATCAAAATCTTCTTTCTAAGTTACTTCCCATATCAGTGAGAAGCAAATCTAAAAGCAAATTTAAGAAAGTACTCATGAAAATATGAACTTTCACTCAACACATGCAGAATTTTTGTCTAGGAAGGGTGCCAGGTTTCTTTCGCTATTTCAAAACATCCTCTGAGTTCCTAATATGCACTAATGCAGTCTATCACTGGATCGTTTCCAGATTGGACTATCTTTCAGCAAGCTTTCCTTTACGAAGAGTGGAAACCCCTAATAACACGAAACTCAACTAGATTGTTGGATGCTCCTCATACTGAACTATTTTGCACTGTTTGTCTCAAGCAAGGTGTCATAGGCAGTTATATTCTGACTAGAATCTGCAATATGTCGTATACCTACATCGAAATGGAAATATAGAACACCTTCAATCTTCGGATAGTTGTTCAATATCAGTTTCATAGTGTCGCCAACAGCTTTATAAGAATTTTTCCCATTATCCCACCCATCTATTGTGATATTCAATTGCGTTGCATACTTTGGTATTGAGTAATGTAGATCAGCAAAGCATGGTCGATATTTTTCCATAAAGGGTATACGTTCGGGTCTTGGTGAATTCCATCTGATAAATCCAAGAGTGTGCTGAAAAGGAGAAGAATGTTGTTTTTTCTTAGAATTCGATTGCATCACCAATGATGCATGGTATTGCTTCAAAACGATGGCATATATAACACATAGAAAAAGTAAGATCAATATCGATTTGATAAGAAGATTGTGACTTTTGAGGTATCGGAATCGTTCATTAAGTTCGTCAATAATGTGTCGAAAACTGAGCATGAACTTATTGATAAAGAAGCTTGGTAATTTATTCTCTATATTCAACTTCTCCATATGTTTATCCTATAGAAGACAGTATAAGTGCAGCAAATAGACGCTTTTATCTTCTTATTAGAGTCGCCTAGGAACAGCTCTTATATCTTCCCATATCCCGTTAATATTCACGTAAAAAGCTTTGTTTTTGTTCCCGTATTTTCGATTCTGTAAGTTTTCTTTTTCGATTCCTCTTTACCTTTTCCAGGTTCTACCAGTGTGGATGGCTATGGGTTAGTGGGGTATCTTGGGCGAGTGCCAGTATGAGTGTTGATAATATTTCAAATATGATGAACACCCACACTCACACCCACCCTTTCTGACCAATGGAAGCTAGGATCAATAAATGCGAAAACCTCGGATTTAAATCCGAGTGTTATGTGCACCTCAAAAAGCGAAAAGGTATATTCACTATGTTTTTAATCACTAAATTGCAAGGAGAAAATATAGACGTGCTAAGTTAGCATGGAACATACTGTATGCGACCCTATACGGTAACCACTGGCTCTACTCTCACAGTGATATTATATCTCTAGAAATCACAGGAATTGAGTTCAGATTCGTGTTTAGCTTGGAAAATTGGGTAAGAAGAGTTATTTTTGAATGGATTTGCGTTTGTATCTAGCAGGATTACGATCGTAAGCAACCTCATCANTTAAAAAGAACAACATAAAATTAAAGTCACAGGTTGCACAAAACTATCAAAATGATACATATCAATATACATGTTCTCTAGACTGAAAGGCTACGGTCTAGAAATTGAAATTCAACTGTCTGTCTGTCTGTCAATCTATAACACTTGGTACAAGTGACTGTTGTCGTGGTAAAAGCGCCTATTCATTTTGTATAATTGTCCATTTTTCTGGCTAAACGCAGTTTTCACGGAGCAATAAACCATTTCTATGTGATAGTTGATCATTCTTACCGTTATAATGAGCATATCACTGCCACAATTGATCTATATCCATATTAGAAACAGGCAGCACTATGGCATAAATCAGCATTACTAGTCATTACAAACAACTAAGGCATATGCTTTATCACATATATTAGCATGTTTCAATGTTTCAGGTCAACTGTTTGAATATATCTACATTATGTGAAATCCAACATTTCGCAAATATAAATTTATCCTAAAATTATCATTAAACAGAATTCATTTTTTGCTAAAAAACATAAGAACAGCTGTGTCATCATTCCGTTCGTCTAGGGGGCCAATGAATCAACATGCAATGTTGTTGAATGTTACTTGTGATTTGAATGACACATGATTCATTGACGATGAGATTAGTTGGAAAAAAAACAACATATTAAAGAATGAATTTATTCCATGATTAGTAAGTCAATAAAGCATCATGCAACTATTGATGTAAAATGACTCTTTTAACTTTATTAGGTATCTAGAATAAAAAAAAAGGAATCATAGAAATGAAAGGAAACAGATATTTATTCATCGTAGCAACGCAGGATTTTGATATTTGAACAAAGGAGAGAAAAGAAGTAATTCATGTGTCATCACTTTTATCTTGTTGCCGTCTGAATATGATATAATTAATATGAGAACGACAAAAAAAAAAGACTAAATAGAAGAACCTACGCACTTCTATACAACACCTGAACAGGAAGACTTCAATTATCGAAAAGTTACATCATCATTTAATTGATATTATTAATACTTATGCAATATAACATATTAAGATTATTTGTTTTTATTTAATTTTAAAAAAATAAGTACACACACATAACGAGGACCAAAAATTATACAGTAAACACCGGTAAAATTTGAGCCAAAAAAAAACAACGACGTGTTTTTTTAATACTATTCCTAAGACTAATTTGTGCATCTCGTGATAGATTTTGTTTTCTTGCTGTATTAGAACATGTATAAAAGCAGTATAACATTTTAGTTTGAAGCACACAGCAACATTGGCACATTATAGCAGTATATTATCGTCCTGAACAGACAACATCCTCTACGAATCCAACGAACAAATATATGTATTTGTGGCATTGTATTCTCTTTTAAATATCTAGTAATATAGGAATGCGTAGATAGGAAAAAGAAACCTCAGAATTATGTACCAATATTTAAATGAATACAAGTCCTTTTTTTCTGTAGATAATGAATCAAAAACCCAAAATGAAAGCAATTAATTCATAAATCTGCATATGTTTACATAAAGAGTGACGAACTTATCAAGAGTATTTATGATTTCTTTTTAATTAATTTTTAGATTAAAAATTGCAATTTTTTGCAGATGACCTACTTGTTACATAAGAAAAAAAACCAATTGACGATAATTTGGAAAAGTGTCAACTGATTTTCTTTCGTTTGAATTTCTAAATTATTTGACACAGATTTCATATAAAAAAACGAAAATTATGAAAGTTACTTAGGAAAGGCTTTCGTATTTTTTGTTTTGACAGTAAATGTTAAACAAGTAATTTTGAAATTCAAAAGGCAAAGAAGAAATTAACAATATTCAGTTATTGATACGTTGAAATGTTTTTTTAACAATCAATAGATTTCTTTTCCTAGGAATTAATTACAAAGAAAAAGCATATATATATTCTTGATCAACTGGTCATGCTTTACCTAATCATATATTTGATACACAAAATTCTACTTGAAATTTGTTTTTTTCTGCAGCTTCTATATAAATAAATCATTTCAAATATCTCGTACACTTGCTAATATTTTATTTGAATGCATTTCTATTTTTAAATGGACGACCAGTATGGACTGAACATTGGCGTTTTATATTGTTACCTACACCTGTACAAAAATCCTATATTTTAGAAAATCTTCTGATTATTAGTTAGTACTAAATAGATTTTAGAAAAATACGTTGTCATTAATGATTGCAAACATCCTTGTCAACAGACATTATCATATTTAAAACACCTTAATATATAATGACATTTCCTAGAAACGAGTCAACACGTTCGCGTTTGATTGAGTATATAAATGGACACGAAAGACAAAGAGAGAAAGTTATTTTTTTCCCAGTTATTAATTTACCTTTCATAATAAATTTCCATTTATTTTTTTGCTTGATTTATAAATAATGAATCTAAATAACGATAAATCAGTAGTAAAGAATAATAGTAATAATAATAATAATGTTATTCCATCATCCAAAGGTTTAACCATTCTACAAACATGTCTTTCTGGTATGATTATGGGATTTTTTGCTTATAGTGGATCATTTTCAGTAGTACCAATACTTTTTACAATAACTGCTCTAATTTTTGGTACAAAATCATTGATTACAATAATGATAACAGCTTTTAGTCAATTAGTTGCTGGTTATCTTCATACACATTCTTCACGAACTGGTATGGCTATAAGTACAGAATTATTTCATGGATTTTATATATCGAAACCAGAAAAGAGAAATAGACGACAATATGGTGAAACAAGATGGAATAGTTTAAAACGTTTTTTTATATTAGATCCAATGAATGGCCTTGTAATTAATTTTATGTGGGAAACATTTACTTTTTTTTATCTTATGCAAAGTAATTTGTTTCTTAAATATGTCGAAAGTTCTACATCAAACATAATAGAAAATCAAAAAAGAAATAAAACAATTGTTTCATCATCAATCAGAGAAATGGATTCTCATTTAATAATTGTACATGGAATTACACGTTATCTAGCCGGTTGTTTAGCTGGAATGAGTACTGGAATGATAAATCAATTATGGCAAAGAAATCTTGCACAAAGAGAAATTCCACATGCTTTATTTAATAAAGATAAAAATAAATTAAAATTAAAATGGAATGAAAGAAAAAAATTACTTACTCCATTCAATATTGAAAATTGGATCAAAGCTTTTACTATGCTTTTAGGTGCATTATTTTTTATTGCTATTAATGTACCAAATAGAATTCGATTTCATTTGTTAGATATACGTCGAAAGAGAATAATTAATGATCTTATTGTTATTCATGGTGGATGGTTTTTTATTCGAGATTGTGAAATGCTTCTTCTGAAACATGCTGAAAAAGGTCCTCAAATTGCACCAATACCTGCACAGGTTTCAGTAATTCTTGAAGAAACCAAGATACCAGATGATGAACAATCGCAAATGCTGCCAACTGTTATTGAAACATAGTAGACTTCAAATAAAAAACTAATTACTATTGTACATTGAATATAATTATATATACATATTCTTGAAAACTTTGTAAATCTATTTAATCATGATTAGTTGTATAGTATTTAATAAAAATCTATATATTCAGTTACGTATATCTTATATATGTTTAACGTAGTACAAGAGCTATTATTACTCTCTATTCATTCATTGCAGCATTTTCAAAATGTTCATTGGTTGATACAAGATTTATAAAAAGAAATTGATTTATCTATATCATAAATTGAAAAAATTTCGATGTTGTTGGTGAAGACAAAACGAACTTTTATTGATTTTTTTTACATGCTTAATTTCATCTCCGTCTATAGTAGTTTTCATAAGAATTGTACTAATTATGTTTATGATAATGGATCATGTATTTGCAGCATAATCATTTTATTGCTATTTTTGTTGACGGAATGATTAATAATATACAATGAAAATGTTTAGATTAAAATAAAACTGATGATTCTTATTTGTTAATAATGAAAATTTATTTTAATTGACAAATATATGAAATGACTTAAACTCGTGCAAATAGCCATTTTAATGTGACATTTCTAGTCGTTTGAAAAAGAAGTTTTTGACCTATGATCTAAAATTTATTTTCAAAAATCTGATTTGATTTGCTTTCAGTTTTCTCGATGGAGAGTAATCAAAAAGAAGAATACCATATAAGCCTTTGATTAAGTTCAGCATATTTTATTTCTATAATTTATTTTTCTACTTTTACTGTTACTATAAAAGAAACAATTAGTTTAAATCTTAATATCTTTCTATGAATTGCGTGATACATTGGTCAAAATTTTATTAGTTTTATGGTTATCAGAAATGAACACATGTTTCTGATTTGGATGGGATAAATCTGTAATGATAACAGAGTGAGGAAACGAATAGTTAAATGCTAATGAAGGTAAATCAATCAGACTACTCAAATTCATTTGACGTGAATTTGTTTTATCAAATGTATTATATTCATCTATTTTTGATTGAATATTAACGATTGTATTATTATATGCAATAAGATTTCGACTATTACATATGGATATTAATGATCTAGAACTGTTTGTTGCTAGATAATTACCACTGAGAAATAGATTATTAATATTATTAGCTTGAATAAGACCTTGAACATAATTTCCAAAATAAAATGTTGAAGATTTAATTCGAATATCATTAATAACTGGTACTAATTGAACTAGATCTGGTTGAATAATAATAAAGCCTTGTTCTTGTCCAATGCCTTCATTACAATTAATAAAAATATTTTCAGGAAGTGTTACATTTCGAATAACAGATCCACTTGTTCGATTAAATATTGATTGTCTTATATCAGTATTTCTTGTTTCTAATGAAACATCACGAGTTCGATTATTTTCGACAGTAAATTTTCGTATAGTAAGTAAAAGTGTATCAGCTACACAAGCAAAATCACCAGCGCTGATATTCATTGAACTAGTAAAGATAAGTAATCGTGACATAGAAGTATATCATGTAGATAAAGCTACTGTTCCTATACTATAATCTGTAAATGATTGTTTATTACTGCTAAATTATAGTCGTATGTCATCATTAATATTGAGTGAATCAGTCAATTAAATGCTTGATTTATTACAGTAGTTGTATTTATTGCTTTAGCTACTATTATGTAAGGTGTTAGAACATTTAATCCATCATCACTTTGTCTTTGACATTTACTATTCGATAAAGAAATATATTCACTAGTACGAATAAAATGTATACAATCAGAATTAGCACTCAGCCAACGTCCATCATATAGTATAACATAATAATCAGAAATAATTACACGTTTGACTCTATTAGTAACTAAAGCTATTCTCCAATATGAATGAATATTAATTGATTGTATAATAAGATCTGTCGAATCTGTAACGAGAATACTAGGAATAAAAATATAATAGATAGTAACAATAGCATCTCCGATAGTTAATTCTGTTCGTGATGTTAAAGGTATACGAAGGATACTAGTAGATACGAGACTAGTATTAATATTTGTTGGTTGTACTTGATAAAAATGATATGTTTTTGAACCAAAAGCTGGTCTCATTTCTTTTCGATCATAACGAATAAGTCCTTGTACCTGTCGATTAATATCAGTTCGATGAGGTGGTTGTATTTCAACATCCAGATAATTATCAGTTACATTAACAATATAACCAGCTGTAAATGGTAATGGATCAAAATCAATCGATAGTGAATTAATTTTTAATCCATTACAATATTGAGCATAAAATATACATATTATTGAAGTACCTACTAATAATTTTTGATCTATACCTTGTCTCATTATAGTCAAACCAGTTGCATTAGATATCACACTTGTTGATGATAAATAATATGTACCAATTCCAAAAATAATAGTACTATTGAATCCGTAGCTAATGGTTGCATTAATAACTAATTGAATTTCGTTTGAATCATCGATATTATCATTTGAATAGGGTGTGGAGTGTGGATTTGGGTGTATCTAGCCTATATCTACACCCACACCCACCCTAGTCCGGATAACCAGTTATCATATCATGGGTTCGATTTCCGAGCGAAACATGTCATTTATTTTGCTGAATGATATTAAATCATCGAAAAGTGAAAGGAAGAAAAATTTAGTATTGTATAGTTACAGATCTTCAAAATTTTTCTTATTTTTCAAGTTAATAGAAAAAGAATGAAGTTTCAAATAATATTTCGTATAAGTTCACAGATAATTTCTTATTGAATTTTCAGTTTCGACGAATAAAAGCCACACCCTATACCTGAGTCACAAGAAGTTTAATTTAAATATGTAAAAATTACCAAACCTGTTTATCTTTTTGGTTCACGTTCCATTCAACAAAATCGCTCGTAGTCTCATAAATTATTTCTTATTCTAGTTTTACTCTTCTCGATGTTCTTTTTCAAAAATTGGTTCAGGATCAGTTGAGTTCATTCTTTTATTTCTGTTACAAACCAAGTTATAATAAACAGTGACCTGATAGAAGAAATCTCTGGAATGAATGTTAATTTCTCTCTACTTGTTGAAAAATATGAGATGAAATGTTTATTTCATATTTGAATCTGATTTAAGACAGTTTTTGAAACTAATGCAAACCACTTCTTTGAACGATAAAAAAGAACTATTTTCGCTTCCATTCTATCAGATCTTTTTTTTATGAAATATGATTGTTGATCAATATTACTACATAAAATGGAGAATGTAGAACTATTTTACTCTACAAACAATTGAAGACACTTCAATATGTTTATTTGATTCCATAGGATTGTTGTAGATGTAATCAAGCGATGTTATTATGCTTCTCTTTTCAATCTTGAAGTTAATACATTTATATTCTTTTACTCTGTTTCTGTAAGCTATATCGAAGAGAAAAATTGTTCTTACTGAAAAAAAGTGAAAGTTCTCTAAAAGTAGCGAGAGTGGCTTCATATTCCTCTTCTTTCCATGCTATATCCCTGCTATTTCGTTATCCATGTGCTAATAGTTTCGACAACTGTTGTTTTTTTTTATTATTCCAATTATTCCTAGACGTTGTTAATCAGAAAATTCGTAGAAATTGCTGTTCTTAATGAGACTATCTGTAAAAAGAGGATTACATTTTATGATCATCAGTGAAGAAAAACATATAACAGAAGAAGAAGAAGATAAATTTAATTGTGAGCGATGACATATAAATCTCGTTTCTTTTTTTTTATACTGTTCATTGAAAAAGAAAAAGTGTGAACTTCAAAAGAAGAAATTTATTGTTTCATTCATAACAACAGACTACAATATCTGGTTCCTATGTCGGTGACAATTCTACCTTTTGCACAACAAGTAGTGATTCGGTACATAATGAGTAGCTATTTTGCAATGGGTCTTTTGTACAATTTGTGCAACTGCATTGTGGGTGTGGGTGTGAACGTGGATTTCACAATGGATCAAGAGACGCCCACACCCACACCCTCGTATTTGATGAATTGTTCACTGCGCATTTACCATTAACACAATGTAAAGAATTCAAATAACAAAGATCCATTGTATTTGAATATACTACAATGCACGAAAGAATTTGTATCTGTTCAATAAATTCGATTCGGATAGAAAAGAACAAAAACAGAATATAAGAAGAAATAGATGAGAAAGTCTTAGTTAAAAATTCATTCATTGCCCCAAACTCATTGGTTTACTGAACTTGGTTATTTGTTAGAGATAATTTTATGCTTATTTATCGGACGTTTATTGAGCTTCGATTTAAACGAAAATCGAACACTTACGTCTTGATTGTTTGGACAAATCGTTTTATTTTTTCTTATCAAGAGATTTAGTCGAGCTCTTTCTAAGATTTAATCAAATAACAGGTGGTTAAATCCATTTCAACTTGCAGTCAAAACTCACCGAATCTCTATTTGTTCATTAGTAAAAACAAGAAAACTGAGTCTTATTCACGAATTTGTGTTCTAGGAAATGAAAAGATGAAGCTGTCGTCTACTCTTGTAAACCATTACCAAACAACTAATTGAAATAAATTTCAATCTCAAAAAGTAAACTATTATTTATAATTACCTTGAAAATCTATCAAAAGTTGGTGTAAATATTGTTTTCTTTCCTCTGGATTATTTCACAGTGTTTCAGTGGATAATCGACTATACTCATTTGAAACAGAAAATAATCTTTCTCTAATATCTGCTTAATCGAACGATTTTATTTCCTCTTACTTTGATAAACAAATACATTCTTCAGTTTTCAAGCAAAGTCAATAACAAAATACTAAATATCAAAAGGTCGATGAGCATATACGTTTGCTTTTTCTTCATTATGCTAGAACTTCTCCTCACTTTTCTTTATTCTTTCTTCCACAGACAATAATAAAGAAAAAGAAGCATAAAGCAGTGTCTCTTTCTTTGTCTAATCCTCATTTCTCTTCCATTAACAGAATACCAAATCCATTATTCTACAATACGCTAAACGGATAGAGAAATATTTCCTAACACAAAAGT
>CAJNSZ010001458.1:0-26677 GCA_905329745.1 Rotaria sp. Silwood2 | reverse complement strand
ACACACATATATATAGGAGAGAGATAGAAGAGAGACAGGAGAGAGATATATTAGAACAACGGAAAGAGAACAGACAGGGAAAGAAGGAGAATCATCGAACCGTGTCATCAATATCGGCACATTTAGCTGTTGTATTTGAAAATGATACGAAATGAATTAGCTATAAGACAACTAAAAAGACAGTGGAATAGGACAGAAAAAGTTGTACTGTGTTCAGTTCTGTTCTCAAATAACTAAATCATTGCTTTGATTTATTACTTCAATAGCATTGAAGTGAAATGTAAACTTCCATGTTTCAATTGACATTTTTACTGTCGCGTGCTCGGCCTTAAATTTTGATTTAAACATCGCGAATAAAACAATTCAGTTCGCGGTGCATTCTTGATATATAAATGCATGATTTGAAACACAAATAAAAACCCTGAGAACAAATCTCAGCATTTACACATCTATACATATTCAATAAAATAAAAACTAATACTCGTTCACGCTCGAAAAATGAATTTTCTGGTAACTGCACAACTAATTGTTTCCACATGCATTTTTGAGAAATTTTGTCTACTTGGACAGTGCCGATACCGTTCTTTAGACACAAAATATACCCCGTAGTAAATTAAACACACGGCTAAATGAAATTTTCATGATATATTGGATTAAACTCGAATTAAATCACTCTGAAAGTAATTTACGAGATTACCATTGGTTCCAATAGATTCAAAATAAACAATCTATGAAAGTCGATTAGTTTTGCAAAAAATAGAATGAAGAATCTGTTTTTAAATAACAGTTTTTCTTCTTTGTTGAAACGTAATTGACAAATACGCAAACTACTGAGAATAGTGCTTTAATATAAATAATGTCATTAGTAAGCTGTGCAAAAACTTTTAGTGGCTTGAATTAGAAAGATAAATCCTTTGAAATGGAGGATAGAGAGAAAAAAGAAAAACATACATTGGATACGAACACATATCAAGTCGAAGATATGAGTCGTGTATCGCACCATGTGCGACAAATTAAAAAGTATGCAAAAGGTTACTTTTTGCATGTGTGATATTCAAGCAAGAGAAATGAATTAAAGCAAACATAAGAAAAAAAACAAGGGAGAACAGACACACGAATTTGATGCCTCGAAAATGATGTATCTGTACCATTTCATTCTGAATGCCAATTTTTTGTTTTAAGTCAAGCATAGTCTTATAGATATGAACAAAAATAAGCATATAATTTTAGTTTTTTTAGATAATAAAAGCACGCAATACCAACAATGCCTACACCATTCAAAGCAGCAGCTGTTCATGCTGCACCCATTTTTATGAATAAGGCTGCAACGACTGAAAGGGTCATTCAATACATCAAAGAAGCAAAAGAAGCATCGGTCGAGCTTCTCGTTTTTCCCGAGACATTTATTCCTGGTTATCCATATTTCATCAATTGTTATCCGATTTATGCTCAATCAGCAGCACTCGCCGAATATATTGAACAGTCTGTCGAGATCTTCGGACCAGAAATCAACAGTATTCAAGCAGCCTGTCGTGATTATGGGGTGTGCATTGTTTTGGGTATTTCTGAGCGAATGTCAGGCACTCATACGTGCTTTAATTCTCAAGTCTTCATCGAAAATGATGGCACACTTCTGGGAATTCATCGAAAACTTCAACCAACAGGTGCTGAAAAAATTATTTGGGCAAACGGAGGCGGCTACACTTTGCGTACCTATCCTTCAAAACATGGCATTCTTGGCGGTTTACCCTGTTGGGGTAATGCTATGAATGGAGCGCGGCAAGCACTTATCCAACAAGGCGAACAAATTCATGCAGGCGCATGGCCTGCTCTAAGTGCCATGGTTGGACTTGAAGAATTGGCCGACGTACAGGTAATGTTTTAAATGTTTCATTACAAAAAGTCCTAAAGTGTTGAGTATCAATTTTTTTTAAACTTAAGCAGAGTGAATGGAATCGTATCATAAGGGAACTCTAGTATATTTCAAATTTATGACATTGGATATAGTAATATACCGAACAGACACTTCATGAGCTTTGTTCAAGTATACAAAAGATAAAGAAGATATAGATAAGACCAAATCTATTCTTAGTATACAGTACTTAGCTGAAATATTTTTTTCTATGAGAAGTGAGCGTTCATTGAAAAACTTGATTTAGTAAATTTTATTGTTAACTTTTAAAAAGATAGAATCCGTCGTCCCAACAAGTTCAAGTTTTATTAGTTTCAACAATTTATTACATGAAAACAACATATTCCATTCGACTAAATAAATGAGATAACAATAACATTGTAGTGTTTGCTGAAAAGCAATTGTTCTTCGAAATTTCGTTTCCGAAAACGTTCTTTTTTTTCCAAGTTTCTATTATTCAATACTTTTCTGTCGAAATATTAATCGTCAAAATTTTCTTATCTATGATATACTAATTAAGATTGATGCCATGATGAAAAATCACGCACTAACTGGCCAATGTTGGGTAATATATGCGTCGAATACAGTTGATCAACTTTGTCTTGATTGGATGGAGACTAAATTAGGTAAACAAGAATTAATCAAGATTGGAGGTGGAATAAGCGGAATCCTTCATCCTTTCAATATATACCTTGCTGGACCTCACAAAGGTTTAGAACAAAAACTCGTTATCGGTGAAATTGATCTTAGTCAACTTGGCGTAATCAAAGTTTTCATAGATTCAGCTGGGCACTATAGTCGACCAGAAGTTCTTCAGAACAATATTAATAATGTTCCAATTTGGCCGGATGAAAAAAATATTACATTTCCGATGAAAAAGGCTCCTCCTCGAGACAAGGAATCATCTTCCAATAAAACCCAAGAAGGTGATACTACAGTAATTTCGCATGAATAATAAAAATTTTCTTCTTTTTTCTATTGTGAAAATGGATTTGAATGAATGAATGATGTGATTAATACATTTTTTTGATAAAAACCTATACTGAATAGGATCAATCAAACTAAAATTTGTTTAAGTAAGTGGTTCGTACTTTGCAGTTTGATATGATTAAACATAAACTAAAAAGCTTTCTGCATGATTAATACAATAGTTTGTTTGGAGACTTAATATCAGCTGAGAATAGTATTTGATCGAAAATGAAAAATGTTTCAATCAAACAATATCTTTTGTTGCACTAATAATTACTATGTATAGACTTTAAAATGCGTAAGTGTTGCTTAGAATTTAAATGTTTTGGAAAACTTTAATGACTGATCGAGAAATATTGACACTGAAATATCCATATGATGCCCTATACGAGTTTCCAGGAAAGTGAATGACTTTCTGAAAACCAAACGGATTTCGAGAAATTCAAGATGAGTTTCCGGAGACCACATGAATTACCAGAAATCGAAATTGAACTTCCAGAAACGAAATAGATTATCGAGACTAAAAGAATCATATACAAAAAAGAAAATTTTCTCTTACCGATGCAGTTTTCACCAATGAAATGTGAAGTAGTTAGCTGATACATATACAAGCCATCTCCCTCGATGTGGGTGTCGCGAAAGGACTGACCACAAAGGGACACATAGGATGTAAATGCGAGTATGAGTGTGGATGTGGTTTGTTTCTTCAAAGGAGACCAACACTCACACTCTCATCTACCCACACACACACCCCAATAATGAAAATACTAAATATAGACTGTATGAATGATCTACTAATGCAGCTATAGGGCAGTTATACAAAAGAAGTGTTCAAGTTCAAGTCATTGGTGTTGATAATCTCTCTTTCCAACTCTTGATAATCTCTTCTCAGTCCTTGCAAATAATCAAGCGCTTCGATGACTTCTATTTGTTCGTCTTGTGTTTTGTAAGATTCATCTGATTGATTCAAACCCATCTCGCAAAGATATTTGGATGTAGCCATCTCATTGGTTAATGCACACACTTGTTTGTCAGTTAATGCAAGATCAGACTCATCGTCAAAAATATATGGACGACAATAGTTAATCCCACATTTAAATCCAGTAGGTGATAGGTCAGAAAATCGCCACCATTGTTTCATGTCGATAATTAACTTTTGGCCAACTTCTTTCGGAATGATATTTTCACCTCGAAAGTGTAAGGTAGTAGCTAAGAACATCTTGTATGGAGTCAACTGATGTATACAACAAGTATTGGCTTGAGAGAATAATGGAACGCACATATCATATACTGATGGTGATTTGAAATCAGTGTGTGTACTGTGTGAAGATGGTATTAATGGTGAAAGAAACGATGAGAGCATTTTCAAGTTGGGAAAAGGAATGAGTGATGTTTGAAATTCGTTCAAATCTGCTAGCAAACAACCCTGAAATCTCATGGAACATGTAATATGACTCCAACACGTAGCGATCAGTCTATTCATGTTTACATATTCGGGCGTGTCAATCTCAAGTCGATGTTTACACAGATCGAAAATAGCTTTGTTTTCCATGGGTATAACGACATGAGCATATTTCAATAGATTGTACATACTGTTAACATCAATGGATGAACCAAATATGGAATTCGTCACAATAGTTTTCGTTGAGTAATCGGACGTTAGTTTCTGTAAAATTTCAGAAATAAAACTTGAACATTGACCATATGTAGCATGAGATATTATAAAGCCTTGGAAATTGTCATAATCTTCGATTTTCTTTCGAATTTTGTCCAGAATCACTTCACAAGAATTTGTCAATAAGTGAAACTGATCGTCGGTATATAGATTTCGGTATTTGCTGGATTTTATCTTTTCGATGGTTGAAGAATGAGAATCAATTAATAGAGCACGAGGATGATAGTTTTTCTGGCTACCATCGTTCTTTTCCGAGAAAAAACATGCCGGAGGAATGCTTTGTTCTGTTTCGTTAACGATACTGCCATCAGTAGCTAAATTGTGTTCCAGGCAACATAATTCCCAACATCGATGACCGATTTCGACACCGGCTGATCCAATATGAAGTTGGAAGACTTCATGATCATTCATATCTCTGTCATTTGCCATGATGAAAATCTACAAAAGAAAATTACTTTTCTTGGTATGGCGAATACGTTATTGCCTTTCATCATAATTAATTAACATGGCCTGACTCAGCTGACATAACTTTTATTCAACGCAGTAAAACTTTCATCATGTTACAAAAGGAAAGAAAATATGAGAATCATGACAATGTTTTGTGTCTTTTTGTTCTTTCATTAGTCATATGTTGTATACAAAAAGGAAAGAAGCACAGTATGCTATTTTCACAGGACGAGCGAAGAATATTTATTTATTTTGGCAATGATATAGAAAGTGGCGTCACAACAATCGAAGCAATAGAACGCAAAGCTGTCAAAGATTATACACTACAAAGATCAATATAGGCACTGTGCTTGAATAAAAAGAAATTTTTCAGAAAGGATTCATTTTATTTTGCAAAGATGAGAGAATAAATGAAAGCAGCTAACCACACTCAAGTAGAACACCTTTGAGTTGCAGTAAATATTCGCTATTCTCTAATAAAATGCGAACTTTAGATGCTTTTTGGTGAAATTTATTTTTACGCACAACAATATTTCTTTTTTCATATTTCGAAGACAAAATTAAAGACCAAAAGGCACAGTTATGATTGTGTATGTGAATGATTTTACGACATGCGTTTGTTTATATCACCATACAGTATGTGTTGAAAACAGATGTTGTTCTCGTAAAGCAGTGTAATTTGTTACAGTAGTTTCGTCATTTCAATATACAAGTTGGGTAATATCGTTTACTCAACCTTCTACTGATTTATTAATAGAAAAGTAATTAGATGAACATTAACCGAAAGAGCAGTCTTTCTTCATAAAAAGCATATCTATTCAAAAATTTGAAATGTAAATATTCCAAATGGACGATATTTGATCATCAATACCATAAGTAGGCGCCACTTTTGGCATCAAGATGACAATGTATGATGCATTTGTATTGATTTCGATTCGTTTTTTTTTCAGCTTTACCTTTTTACTCGATCGTATCTAAGCATGAATGAAGAATAATAGGCTTATTCGTTAAAACAACACGACAAGAACTTCATATCGATTACAAACCATTGAAAACACAAGATTTTCATATGTACTTATGAGCAAATAATATCGTTCATTCGTTTTCAATTTATATATGCACATATGAGTTACTGTCAACTGTATTTTAAGTAGTAGTCTAAAAGTGCTCGAGTTCGATCGATAGATCATGAGCAAACAATCGAATACACTGTATTGAGCACTTTCAGTCAGATTTCATCCATGGAGCTTCTATTTCTAAGAAGACAGAAAAGAGAGATAGTCAATGGAAGAAAGAAAGTTATCGTGATGTGTAAAAAAAAAGCCCGCCAAAGAGACCAGAAAATTCTCTAAATCTATTTACGTAAAAGGAACCCCTGAATAATTATTTCCGGCCACATTTTGAAGTTCAGAAACCAGATTGTAACAGTCCTTGTAAGTCAACGTATAGAATTGAACAATAGAAAAATCAGCTTCAACTTCTTTCTTTCGATCAAACAAATTTTCAAAAACATTCTTTAGCCAATATTTTATTTAGTTCAGTCAAATTGGTTATACTTAAAGACATTTCTATCATCTGGATATACAACAGGTGGATCGACGAAATTTGGTGCTAACGATTGTTCTGCTAAGACAATTAAAATTGGCAATGCTCGAGATAGAACTCGTTGATCTTCGACTGAACAACGATATGGATGTGAAATTAGTATTGCAGCAAGTGGACGAACAGAAATAAGTTCAACGTTTTGACTAGTAATAATAGTAAATAAATTCCAATTATTTAATCCCAAATTAGTTGTGTAGATTGTTTTGTCAAATTGATCAAGAAAAGCATTTATAATGTTAATGTAACAGTTATAATATCTTCATCAGTGCCAATGATGCGTTTGAAAGGTGTTGCACAAACAAGGTTGCCAACTCATGAAGTCCAAAAAGCGGAAACTTTTTTGTTGCAGATTTTTAGTATTTCTGAGAACTTTAAGCATTTTTTCATATCTATGGCATTCCTTTTTATTTTTAAATAAGAATAATCATGTTTCACTACATGGCATACAACAGTATCTTATGCAGCTGCTACTTCTTCTGCCTCCTTATTTGGCTTCATTCTCGAAGTTATCAATTGCCGATTTATACTAAACGACTTCATGTTACTGATGTGCCTTTTCAACTTTATGTGTCGGTCAATATCATTCTTTCCGTCATAATCTAGTGAAAAATGTTCATTGCAGGCAATGCAAAGAACTTTAGTTGAATCCGGTTTATACTCTCGTAAAAATGATCCGCGCTGAGAATCAAGTAACCGCTGTGGATGAAAGACCGTCTTTTTTTCTTTTCACAAGCATTTGACGCGGCGTTCACATTTTTATTTGCATTTGATTTTAGAACTGGTGTTGTTGTTATTAAATTTTCATGATTATTTTCATCTTCAATTATAATCTCACTATCTATGGATCACAAAAAAATCGTTTGAATTTCTTTTATGTAAATAAAATACGCAAAATAAGTTGAAAAAGAATTAACTATCAGTTGAGAGCGGAATATTGTTTTTACTTCACAAATAAGAAATTAGAGTACAGTCTCTCTTACAGAGAAAAACTTTTAGTGTTCTTCCATTGACTATATATGGATCAGATAATCAGAATGATGACTCACTGTCCATGTAAAAAATACGATTTAATTCAACAATAGCAGGTTTTATTCTGTACGTATTTTCAACATACTACACGTTTTTATACGAAAACGCGGGATAGCGGAAAAAAGAAGAAGAGTTGGCAACCATCTATGAAGTCACGTGATCACTAAGAGACGATTTGTCTGGTCATGTAATTCGTTCACAAAGTTTGCTGTTTCTGCATATTGCGACCACCAGTCAAAAAGAGATTGTACAATTTTTCTCCACCAATAACCATGTGGAGAAATGACAGAACGTTCGAGTGATCTGGGTGTCTAGTATATATGCTGTAAATATTAGTCCATTCTATCGACAAACAAGTAAGAAAAGTGCATTATTTAAAAGGGATCAGAACTTATGAGACACCCTGTATAATGTGTATTCTGTTTATAGTGAATCGAATGAAAGAAAATTCCAAAAGAAAAAAAACTTCATTTCAAATCACTATCCTATGGGTTCTATTATCGACAGGAGAGAGAGAGAGAGTGGATATAAATATATACGCATATATTTATATAATCAAAATAGCTAGAAAGAGAAAATTTTATATACATAATAAATATGTAATTTGCAAGACAATGAAGTCAGCCGATCTCTTCTTGGTTCTATTTCTCCTTCTCATAATTTGAAAGCTTTAATAAAATTTTACATTTATCAAGCAATGAATCGATAACTTTTACAGATTATGAACAGCATCATATTAACTCATCGACAATTGGACATAGACATGTTGTTCTGTTCAAAGAAAAATGGTCAAAAATTGGAAACCAATCGATTTATGATTATCTATAAGGTCCAATTTTTTGCGAACGAGTTTTTAGTCAAATTAGCATTTATAATTCATTGATATACATATATTAACAACTATTTCACGAGTTACCTGAATCATTGCGACCTTCTCAGTGACTGCCTCTTTTTTTTCTCTGATCGATAAGGCAGGATAGAGTGAGCGAGGTTTCGATCATTTTTGTTTCACTCATCATTCAATCCAAGTATTAATTATAGACATTATGAAATCCATGTTGTGAGACTAGTATGCAATGAAATCAGATTGATAATAGTTACATTCACTATTGAATGGTTATTATCTAAATAACATTCGACTTTGCATTTTTTGTAATCACTCAATCGGCTATTATGATTTATGAATGACAAAATTTATCAAAATCGATTTTTGCCTCTATAGAAATATATTATGCAAAGAAAAAAAATATATAAATCATTTTATTAATTAATGCAGATGTAAAGAAAAAAATACTACCCAGTTTTCGTTCTGTATTTCCGTTTTGTCTGGTTTTAAATCACTTCCAATCTATTACGATTTCTTCCTTTTTTCATTATTCAGTCTACAAGATTATTAAATGCTATGTTGAAAATATTCTTATTTCTTACATGTGTAAGATTGACATCAACAATCTGTGGTCCAAAACAAACCATTTTTAATCAAGGAATACAATTATGTTGTCGTAATGATACCAATGGTATACCAACTATTGGTATTGAATATCAACTTACACGAAACAATTCCGAAACGGTCATGTTAACGTATAATTTGACACTTTCAAATGTTTTAAGTGATTGTCAAAGAAACACAAGTAAATATTGTTTGACGAATGAACAAGCTGAAGATATTTTTAACAGAATTTCCTATCAAGAAGCTACACAATGTGCTGATAAATATGTTCCTAATTTACCGCCAATAAAACGAAACGCAATTATTGATGTAGCTTTTACTGGTTGTAGAGTATTGAGCCAATTTCTTAAAATGCAAAAAGCATTACAAATGAACAATTGGACAGAAGCTGCAGAAGAGTTAAAAGATTCAACATGGTGTAGTCAAGTAAGACGAAGACGATGTACGGAAGATTATAACTGTATTCGTAACAATGGTAATTCTCTCGATCAATTCATTTATTTTTTTGTGATGATAATTTCGGATTTTTTTTTGTTCGTAGAATCGTATTCAACGCAACTCTTTTCGTCAGTCACAAGTAACTCATTAATAAATTCCAAATGTTTTTGTTACAAAACATCAAATAATACTGATTTCTGTACATCGAAATTTCAATGTTCCGCATTTCTTAATTGTCAGTCTTGTTCGCCGTTATCATCCGTTTGTATTATTGATTCGGGTTGTGCACAGACAGTTTGTCTGCCATTAGCGTTGAATGGAACATGCATTTCAAACTCATTAAATCAACCGTCAACCTTGACAGGTTTAACAAAAACAGCTGAAGGAAGGATGACTCTATTTATTATTGTATTTCCGCTACCTCTTATTGTATGCATACTTTTATCTATCTTTATTTTTTGTCGAAAAAGATGAAATATGTTCCTTTCCGAATGTGATGTGATCCTAAATAGACGAAACTTGAACGGTATAGATGGGTGGAGGAGTATCTTCTCTTCATTGGCATCCTCACTGAGATTTTCGTCCTATTGAAACTTCACATAGTAAAAAGTTTTCAACCGTAGTAAGTAAAACCTCTCTATAACGGATACTCTTCGACCTTTTCAAGTGTCCATTATAGAGAGGCTATATGTTTTCCAAAAATAATGTCTTTTTCAAAGAAATAGACATGTTTCTAGGAGTCATTGCATGAGAGAGACGATCCAGTATACTAGTGGCGTACCTAGGGAGTGGCTAGAGAGGGCGCCGCTCTCCCACTGCGAGAAAGAAAAATTAATAATTATCTTGAAGTTTTTATCGTTTTTCTGGCATATTATATAGATCTAGAAATTCAGTTGGCAAGCAGTGGGAGCACCTTTCAACTCTAAACGAGATTTACTTGACAAAGATATATTCCTGTTCGAAGGAAAAGGGTGAGTATGTAAATCATAATCAGCAATCACTTACATCTTTTTATAACTTTAGAGTAATACACGAAACAAAAAGGGTAGAGAGTATGGGTAGTATGTAGGGTGTAGATGTCTAATTCGCATTTGAAAATAAGCGAAGTTTTAAAATTTGAGCAACAACGTTGCTACTAAAAAGCCAAATTTTTTATTCTGAAGCCATAAATGTACTAATTGAATTGGAATCAAGATATTTGAGTCAATGTCACCTATCCAATTACTAAGCAAGCAAACGGTAAATTGATGATGGACTTCACTGAAGAAAAGATACCAAACGGTACCAAAAGAGATTTTGTAGGAAATCTGTAAAGTCTTGACAAGTCTTTTTGAAGGTATCTTAGGCTTCCAAGAATTATGTATACAGAGATGAGTATTGATGGGGAACGTTAAGCGCTCTTATGCCTAAATACTGAAATAAAAATGTAGTGATGCGGGCAAAAGTCTTTTCGAACAGTTAAATGGTTCATTTACTGTTCATGTGCATGTCGTTGGGATACAAACTCTATTAGAGTTCAAAATGAGTATCTACTGCTTTCACCCAAATAAAGCTTATTAAAATAACTGCACGCAATAGTATGTCTGATATTAGACGGTTTGATTTGTCTTTATTAGCCATCGAGATGGAGGTATTACTGTTATTTATGAAAACATAACTGATGCTTTAGTAATTTAGCATAAGAACGGTCGAATAATGTTGAAATCATAATTTTTTTTACCTGTTTCCATTTTTTTCTTTGTTTTGTATCACTCATTAGGGGTTAGGAAATTGAAAAACTTGATTGATACTGAAGAAAATATTTTAACTGAAATGGAGGGAGTTTTTAAAGACGGCGGGCAGTGTCCTCCCCACCCATGATTTCCCGGATACGCTACTACATACTATGTCATTTATTAGAAAAAATTGTATATTCAACCAAAGTACTGCTAGAACAACACACCAAAATATATCATTCCAACACAAAGATACTTCTCCAAAAAAGTTTACAACGTAGATATGTTTTTTTTTGACTACGCGATCTGATCGAAATGCGTTGTGTGTATGCCGGAATATGAAAATGATACGAACAGACATGGACAATGTCCTGCTACGTAATCTAGAAAAAGACATACATAATGAATGGAATTTTAAGTATTCAAGCGCGTTGACTTTTATGTGACCTATCAGAAATAAGTGTGTACTAAAATGCGACCAAAATATTCGTCTCGCCGCATTAATAAGATCCTTTCGTTCAATGAAAATGATGATTTTTTAATAGAATGTTAAAGTTTTAAGTAATTAGATGGAAAAACTTCATTTTAGCAGAAAGATTGTTCAATATAGTGACACTTACTCATTTGGTTCAACTCACAAATACCATTGTCCGTGCTGGTAAAAAGAATACCAATTAGAATAGATAGCAAAGTTCTGCATCGAATGACTATTTACGGATGAATAAATCATGTGCTCCATTGTCATACTCGAATTACTTGACATGAACGAACAAATTTCAATGACGACAATGTCTTCTGGTTTTATAAACCATTCGTTAAGTGGTGAACATTCACTTACGTTAAGATGAAATTCATCTATTGGTGAAAATGATCCATCTGGTAATAAGGAATTTTGAATTGATTTTTTGAGAATGGTTTCCATTAGATTGACATTATAAAACTAGACTAAATCGATTTTTGCTCCACGAAAATCAACATTATTCAACAATGCATTATTGAATATTGCTTGAGCTATGATAATATCTTGAAGATGAGCATCATCCAATGGACAATTAATAAACAGTCAGAAACGAAAAGAAGAGATCGAGCTAGAATAGTTCGACGAAATCTTGTAAAAAGACATCTCGAAACGAGAACCGAATGAATCTAACTTATATTCTTCATTTTCCATTTGAATTCGATTGAAATCAGCAACATCTAAGAGCCAGTTCTCAGCATTGAACAACAATGAACTTTCATGGAGAAAGAGTAGACCTTGTTTCTTTCATTCCTTATCAAGTTTTCGCTCTTACCAAAAGATTGTCAATATTCTCAACACGAAAAACGCGATGTATCATTGACGTAGGTAAGAAAAAAGGTTTCGCGTTGTACTTCTTTCTTGAGTTTATCGTTGATTCCAGAAGATGAACAGCAATGACAACGAAAAATTGGTCCGAACATCGGATGAATAAAGTAAGATAACGAGGAAATGAGGATTAAACTATGAAATAATGGGATATCCAGACAAATGACATATATATAAAGGGTGTTACAAAACCATTACGCCTCCCTCAGCAACTTAAAGTATAAGATGATACCACAGATGAGTTTAATTAAAAGGCCGCACAGTAATTATTGACTGTAGAATTATTGCAATATCTTGAACAACAGAACCCGTCAGGAGTCCCGGAATCAGACGAAAATTTCTACTGGCTCCATGCAAAATGCAATTGGAATAACCGAAGCAACGCATGCTTCGTATGTAATGCCTAAAAACCACTCTACACTCACAATATTCTTGTTTTTTTTTAAAAGAAAACAAATGGTCACATAGGGTGTGGGTGACGACTTTCTGTTACTTTTCTCTCTCAGTCGCACATCCTTATCCTCATTCTAGTATGATCTTTATCTTCAAGTCGAAACGTAGTGGTTTAACCAGTTATATGTTTATTCAAGCTCGTTCGATCCGAACAAATATCGAAACGTATTATATGATCGCTTTGAATGTTCTTTTTTTATTAAGCTTAGCACAGCATAATTCACATGTTTTTTACTGCGATATAGCAATTACACTTAGTGTAACAAGTCTTTAATTTGCATCGATTACAATCAAAATAAAACGCATTCCGAGAGGAAAATTTATTCAGATTGAAAAAGAGATGTTTTTTCTGCTTTTATTGTTCAGATTATGCAAATATTGTCTCTGTATGAATAATTTTTAGTCATAATGAGTAGACAATTCGTGCAGATGATTACATACATGCAAATCTGTCTAGAAAAACTTGCAGTAAAATAAAATAAAATAAATGATTCAAGTAGCCAATATTTATCGGTTTGTTGCGTGAATAAATAGAAGTGAAAACGACCAACTATCAAAAGAACAAGCAATACTACTACGTTAGTAACGTTGCAAAAGATTATATATCAATGTTATCTTCATTATTGATCGCGATTTTCAGTTCGATAATTCTACAATCTGTTCATTCAAACAATACTACCATTCCAAATGAAATTATAAACATTCCGAGGGTGGGAAGTTCGTTAAGTAATTCGAACTTTATTAGTGCTCAATATTTCTATATCAAACATATACCAATGTTTCGATTCGACTTAGATACAGTCTCGTCAACATTTGTTAAAATACCTGGTCTTCTAGTTTCTGTTAATCATGAGACACCGATGTTATATAAAATTCACTTTTCAGCTGGCTGCTACATGACTCAATTTGCTCACAGCTATATACACTTTATGATTAATGACATGATTCTCATTGACAATAAATTATTACCGAACACAAATAATCAATATTCTTATGTTCCGAAACTTGGCAATGACTTGTTTCAAGTAGATTCGCATGGCGCTTCATTTATGCGCAGTTCAAACTCTGCTGGTACCTATTATACATGTACTAAATATGAATTAGTCTATTTACCACCGAAACTATATGTAATCGAAGCTGTTGTCCGAACTGATCATCCATCAGTATACATACATACAGGAACATTGACTGTTGAAATAACACAATATACACAAGATGCACGTATCGGACTTCAATATCCATCAGAACATTTGAATCTCTAGTTAGTTAGATAGTCTTAAAAAGATGAGATGCGTAGTATTTTGAATACGAATATTTATGTTTCCTTTAATCCATTGAATAGTTCTTTAATAAAAAAAAAACTTTCCAGTGCTGCTTCTTGTGAGATTAAAATATGGAATTCATGTATGTGTTCAAAGTTTCTAAAAAGATTCCTACTAACAAATAAAAGTTGAAGAAATCGATTCGAATTGACTTCTGATTATGTATTCAAAGTAGACTTTTTTTCATCGTTTAGACACCCATCGATCTTCTCTGATTGTTACTTTATATCTACAATTAAGTTTCTTATTTACTTAAGTTTTTCTTTGTTTTAATTTGATGCTTAGATGCAGCTGATTGCGACTGAGCTTTGAACCATGCATTCCTTATTAGCGATGTTCAATTGTGTGTTTTAAAAAACAAATGTCATTCACATGAGAACAAAGTGATTTCTTGAAGTCAGCTTTTCTAAAAAGGTCTTTTCTCGCACCAACATTAACTGATTAATGTTTAGTTGATTCATTTTCCAACAATTATCAACTCAATTACAATTTATGAATGAATCATAATCGATAGGTTATGTGCTTCATTGAAAGACCCCAGGTTTTTGGAAGAAATTATTGCAATGAAGGATTAAGTTAAGTGATCTTTCAAGTTCAATGCTAATCCTAAATTGTTTACTTGTTTGAAGTTTTTTTGAAATTTTTTCCCTATTGAATTAACTGTTATTAATTCAACAATCACTCTATTTTACTGTATAACACATATATGGTATCGACTTTGGTTTATCCTAGAAATCAACAATGTTGAATTATCTAGCAAAAAGTCATTTGCTCATGATAATGATGACGTTTTCAACAACTGTGTGATTTTTACCAATTTAAAAAAGAAAATATATTTTACTTACTGCTACACACTTACGCTTCTTATATGTTTACACAACAACATACAGTTGATTCAGAGTAGAGTGACTTTTGGACATTTTAGCTCTCATTCTAATCTTCTCGTAAGATACTGATTCCCATTTGATTGAGTTCTATGAGATCTGCAATTTTATATAATATTATCACAGAATTACATCAAGTTCTGGTATTTTCTTGATATTTTTCACACAACAAATAGCATCAATAAATATTAGACTGATCAATACTTAATATTTTATTTCATGAGGATTAAGCGAAGTGCAGTGAAATAGTTAAAGATGATCTTAGAGTTTTCTACAAATTACAAAGGAATCGCGATCGAATGGAAGATTTGTGTCATAATTAATTTATTGAGATACATAATCATATAATTACGATCACGTTAGACCCAATTATACTCTTTGGACAATATCAGAACACATATGTTCTACGATAGAACATCGTTACAACACCATTTGAATATGTTTTTTTCAAAGGTCATGCCTGTTCGGGCTGCTAGCTCAGATGATTTTGAGTTTTTCTAATAGGCGGCATTTAGAACTTTCATAACATCAGTGTCATCAATCAAAGTCATTCAAAATTTTTCTCGTTTATTTTTTTTTTTATTAATCGATAGTTTCATCAAAATAATAATACTCCATCATACAGTTCTATGCCGCGATGAAGTCTATCTGTGGATATTTTCATCGTTCTTCAGACAGAGGCAACCATAGCTTGATTAATCAAGCGCACAGTATCGATCATCTTCTTGACACCGACTATTTGAGGAGCTGTCTTCGTGGCATATGAGAGTGAACTATATCCCCACCAATCCCAACAGCCCATCGGATTCGTGGGCAAGAACATTGTTGGAGCCACTTGGGGAAAGACAACGATTAAGTTGTTGAGTTCAGCAACTTCCAAATAGCCAGCTTTCGTTGCAAATACATCGTCCACATAATATTTTCCTAGAATAATTACAAGAGAGCTTGCAAGAGAAATATTACATTAGATGAAGAAACCTTGCTGACAGCCATGAAGAGCGACATGAATCGAACATTTCTGACCTTGGGCACATGCGGATGGAAAGTAGACGAAGCCTTCTGTATCAAAACCGTATGATAAGGCTCGCGTAGTGGGTTGCCTTGTGTGCAATGATTTGACACTGGGAATCGACCAATTCACAAGACCTGATGTAGGCCAAGTCCAGTTTTCAGTCGTATACAAGTTCATACTTTCTGAGATCCATTTTAAGAGAGAGGAGCTCGGTGTGTGACTTTCAGTCAATGATGAAGGTGGATTCATGAATGCTTTCTGGTCGAATATAGCCATTTGACCAATCAACGGAACTTCAGTACCACTCCTTGGCTTAATTAGGTTTCCACCGTAGAGATGATTTAAAATATCATATGCCATATTGAAGTCACTAAATCATTAGGAAAAAAATACAAAAATTATTCCGTAGTTGTTCTTTCTACGAACCAGTTATTAATATAATTCTCCAAATTGAGAGTAGCACAACTCTTACCAAAGTTATCTGTAGGAAACCCATGAGTGGCAGCCATATCGTAATTTGTCTTAATATTTGCACCCAATTTTGAATAGACATCTTCATTTAATTTGACTGTACTGGGGCGTGCGACGAGATCATATTTACCAGTGAATATATATACGGGATCGCCTTGGATGTTCGAAATGTCATCGACGCTGCCAATCGAATCGTACCATTTCAGTTTCAACATAATACCTGGGGCTGTGACAAAGTTCAACGGGCCACTCATACAAGCCGTAGCTGCCATAAGATTTCCTGCACAATAATAAGGAGGGCCGGCTAAAATACCGCACCCACTAATATCGTTGGAATAGGCCATGTGCAATTGAATGGCCATCGCACCACCAGAAGAGATACCTGAAACAGTCACATCAGTTCGTGGCATACTGCCGATAGCCAAAGATATGACCATCGACACAAAAATTAAAACAGTTTTAGCACAATTCATTGGTATTCTGATGCTCTTTACTTCTCTTTGTTGAATTGTGTCTGTGAATACTCGTAAGTTAGAAGCAAGATATAGAGGCATGTATCTGTGAAAAAGATTAGTAATTTGAGTCAATCAAAAATATAAATTTGATTCACTAAGCCCAACATAATTGCACTTTAAAAGAGACTCCTCGAAATATGCCTATTACAAGTAAGATACAATAAATAATAATTGAATCGCATCATTCGATTCTCCTCCTACGTTTATGAAGTCTCAAAGGAATGAAAAATGCCAATGAGAAAATGACGTACGTTCTTATATCGAATTTGTCCATTTCCGACGGCGATGTTTTTCGGCGATATTAAAATCAGCAAAAAAACAAAGATTCGGCGAAAGTGCATATTACTTTTGTATCGATCAAACGAATCTGCTGGCAGCATGAACGAAGAGAAGTCTCAAGAGTACATCGAATATTATTAATTTTTAAATGATTTTTTTGTCGAATTGATTTTGTTTGTTTGAACGAAGAATGTCAAATTATAGAATCGATATACTTTTTGTTTCTTCGGACACAAAACGTCTTGTAAGCAACAGACAATGATTTCAATTACAAGAGAATACAACAACCAGTGAACATCATCAATCTGATGAAAATAGTTGAAAACATGGATCAGTCTCTAGTTCGTGAAAAATTGCCACTCTATCTTTTCAATCATCATCAATATCAAATAACACTCTGTCCTGAGAAATTTGATCTCATGCTAATATTGAAACACTTACAAATAATACTCACGAGTGAAAGCGCACTCTTATCAATGACGACAAGTCCAATCTTTTTTTCAGGGGTACAACGCATAGAATATTAACTACTAAAAATATGCGTTTGCCAAATTATTGACTTTCTCGAGTTTCTCAGAAAAGTCTCAAAGATAATAACAATCATTTTAAAATGATTTTTCACTACAAATTTGCAGGAACTTCTGAATATATTCACATACTTATATGTACTCTTTTTCGTTCTTGAGATATAGTTTATGAGTGTAAAAGTGAGAACAGAGTGATTGCGCTAGTATTAGTATTATTACAAGCAGCATACAAAATACGAATATAAAACACTTCCTCTTCCTATTACAAACAAAATTGTATTGTATAAAAACAATTGCTTTGTTCCTTTCCTTGCTGTCGTCACAGTTGACTACAAAATTGATCATCTTAAATAACTATGTGATGTTATTTTCTTAGTCAAAGTAATTTTTCCAGAATATATAAGACTATGTTTAAAATCTGTTCATTTCTATGTTAAATGATCAATTGATAGATAGCAAGACATGAATATCTAATTAATCTGATGATCCGATAAAATTTCAGAAACCAGCTCATCAAGTGTTGTAACGACAATCTTAACCTACATCGAAGTTATGATTGTCAAAAGCAACAATGTCATGATAGATTCATTACCATTGAGAGTATTGCTTGGTCCATTCCTCATGTATTTTCTTGTTTCCGCAATATAAATAGATTGACAAAATATTTGTAAAGCGGTGAATTTTAGGGGCAAACTCTGTATCCAATTGACTGCTAATGATCAACATCAGTCGCTTTATATGGAGATTTCGTCCGAGAAATCGTTGACACTCATCTTTATCGTCTAGTACCATCAAGCTGCCAATGATCTCTTATAAAGCTCTCCTGTCATTTGATCTTCATTCTTAGATGCGTTGGTGTTGAACCAAACAGCAATGGATTATTATGGTCTATCTTGATATGCATTAACCATGGACATATCTATTCAAAATGTTGCCTATTGTTTCTGCTAAAACAGTTCAATACTTGTGTTAAGTTACTTGATTGTTTCTGAGTTTTAGAGGAAAGAAAAAAAAACGAAAAGCTTGATTCGCTGTTGTTTACTCGTTACATTCACGTACAAATACATCCCATCTCCATCGACAATGTTAACAAAAAACAACGAGCACGACATAAAAGCATATTCTTGCTCGTCAACGAAAATTTTTGTTCTTTTAAGTAAATAGAGAATGATTGGAAAGTTTTGGTAGAAATCGTTATGTGAAGGTAGATAAGATTAACAATCAGCAGCCACATGTAATAAAACGTTTCTCGAGACATGACTATGTTGTTATTGTTGTCACATGAACCAAAGTCCAATCAAATCCAAGTGAAAGCATGACGCCCATAAAAATATACTAAACCTTCAGTCTATCAAGCATTCCTGTGTCGTTTTTTTATGAGTCATTGCTTTTGAATGTCTTAATAAAAAAGTTTACTTATTGTTGACCATTCCAGAGATCATCCATTTGTCCATTTTCAGTGAATTTCTTTTCTGTTTATCAACAATCGCTTTTCAAACCTTTTCAGCTTCGCAAGGGCTATCACCATTTGGAGCACTTAAGTTTACTTTGAGTTCGGCATTCAGAAGATTTTTGGGCATGTCTCATCATGAAAGTTTCCTACGTATCAAAAATATCAAGAAGTACAGACATACATTTTTTTTTACCTATTGTATTAGAGTCGAATCCATGGATAACCAGATATTAATTTGTCAGTTAATTGATCTGAAATAGCTTTAACAAACTTCTTCCCATTTCGGATGTGATTCATGCCGTCAAACTAGCATACATGGAGTCAACAGAGAAGATGTTGAGAGATTTCTCATTTTTCTCTGATCTGATTCTTTTAATATATCTGCTTTCGCCTTGGAATCCTTATAAAGAAGTAAATTTACCAATTAAAAATGATTATTAGCCTAATACAACTTAGTAATTTTTTCTGAAGCTTAGAACAATGGAAATATTCTAGTTTAACAAATTTAACAAAAAGAAAAGCATAATTATTTATCTCAACGAAGACATTATGCTTTCCTGAAATTCATCTGAATAATTTTAAAAAGCTAATAATCGAAGGGTGTGATATTGTAAGTCAAGAATATTGAACATATTCATGTTCAATTAAAGGTCTTACTGGCAAACTAACAAATTTAAAATGTGATCTTTTAGAATATGGCTCGTTCACTGTAAATATCTTAAAATTTGAATATCTCAGTCCGTGCACGTCATAAACAGCTCATAGTTTGAATATTTTAATTTGCCAATGAGGCCTTTAATTTGACACAAATACATTCAATATTCCTGAGTTGCAATGCACATCCTTCCATTGTAAGTTAAAATTTTCTATATTTATCTGTCATTCGAATGATGTCTTTTTTTTATTGAATGAAGAAACAGACGCATGCATGTAGCTCCGATATAATTTAATATTTGTCTGCTTCTAGAATTAGAATATTCTTTTTTTCCTCAATCGACTTGTTGTTTGCATATATAAAAAAATTTCATTATTATTCTTATTTCGTTTTGTTTATTTACTAGTCAAACCTCAATTACATTGCAAAACTATTATTTTTGACATGAACATGCAATGTTTTTTGCTTAAAAAAAAGGATATTTTTCCAGACTAAAATGGTCCTACAGAGTGGCAGTTTTGTATGTTCATAGATACGATGTGATCTTTTTTTCTTATTCAGTGATATCACTAAGTATAACGTCAAGCTATTCTATGAAGCTATTTAGTAAATATTTAACTGATCTACTGTCATGTTATTTCAGTATAAAGAAAATGTCTATTGAAAAGAACATGCGATTATTAAAAATCATGACATATCTTATCAGGCTATGGATAACATCAAGCAAGCATTTTAATCAAAGAAACGTTTATTAGTAATAAGAAATTCCAAACTATTTGCTTCAATTGATAATTTTTCATTTGAGAAAAGCTCTTATTACGTTTAAATTAAGAAAAGTAATAAATTGATGCCAATCAGATTGAATTTCCTTCCACGAAATATTCTATATGTTTACAACAAAAGAAACCAATTACTTTTTTTTTAACTGTAATATGAATATACTGAATGTTCAGAACGTCTATTTTTGTGATCAACTTTCTCTAGCTGCCTTCAAAAACCTTTCTCGATTTTCGAGAGATAACATTTAAATCAATGGAGAAATGAAATCAATAATAGTTAGTGTTCTCATTACACTCGTTTATTTTGTGACGATGAAAGCAAGAGAGAGAGGGAAAAAACATTGACTAATTATCAAACAAAATCAGCTAACTGTAAGATAATACTTGCACAGAAAAAGGCAAACACTTACATAAAAGAAAAAATAGCTTCTTATTGTTCTGCGAGTTTCTCTCTCGCTTTTTCTTCATTCTTCACATAAGAGAGAAAAAACAAATCAGTAAGGCGCTGATCATTTCCTTAGTTTTTCTTTAGTAAATATCTAGATACATATTCTTGTTTACGTTCAATAAGTTAAATATGAAATGAATTGTGCAGAAATATTTCGACAAAAAAATTATTCTTTTCTTATCTTGAATCAAGCCTTTAATGATGATTCAGGATCATGGTGGTGGTGGATCAATATTATTGGTAAATATTTATTTTATATTCTATTCTCTTCTTTTTTTATTTTATATGATATGTTGAAGAAAACCTCTAGTCAAAATAATATCTGTTTCATTACATAGTTGGAAAAAAAGATGTTTTAAAAATTAAGGATAATCTGATTTCTTCAAAGTATAAAATTTCATAAAAAAACAAGTTGATTTCTAGGTACGTTCATATTTGGTTTAATTGGATTAAGCGGTAATTTAATATGTTTTTTGGTAATATGTCGTTTTTCATTATCTCAACATTCATTCGTTGAATATCTTCGAGCATTATCCTTTTTCGATTTTTTTGCATTATTCTATGAATGTCTCCAATCTTTGAATGATTTATTTATTTATTTATTTTCAAAAAATTTATTAAATTTTCGTTTATCATTTATTTGTAAACTTTATGATTATTCAAAACATTCAATTATCTTGCTTTCATGTTGGACAATTGTCGGTTTAACAATTGATCGTTTTATACTTGTTTGTGATCCATGGTCAAAAAAATGGCCAAATTTATCGCGTCGTTTATGTAATCGACATTGTGCTAAATGTATTATTTTTATATTTATATTCCTCTCACTTTTAATTAATCTTCCACATTTAATTTATAAAGAATGGATTTGTCGACCAACAGGTTTTCAACATAGTGCAATATTTCATCAAAGATTTGATTTAAATCAAACAAAAAAACTTCAATATAAACAAATATGTTCATGCAGAGTTTCACCATTTCTCAATTCAAATAAAATGAAATTTTTCATTTTTTGGAATAATTATATTTTTCATCTTTTATCGTATACGTTAATCCCTGCTATTATCTTAATAGGAAGCAATGCAGGTTGGTTTTGTATATTTTTCATTAAAATAAAATTCAATTCTATTTTATTCTTTAGCAATTCTAAAACGTCTTCATGCTCCTCGTCAAATAATTAGTCATCAAAATGAACATCTTCGTTCAAAATTAACAGTTACATTAACATTAGTATCATTAATATTTCTTATTTTATATTTTCCATATGCAATTGTTCAAACTTTATCTTATTTTGTTATACTTTACTATCAATCTCACTGTAATATTCGTTTAATATTGTCATTACATATATTAAAACGTTTAAGTGAATTATTAAATATAGCTGCATTATGTATCAATTTTTTTATATATATCTTAGGTGTTAATCATTATCGTTCATCCGCTATTAAAATGTTAGGTTTATATCGTTTTGAAATATTTCGAAAATATTTAATTATTGAACAAAGAAATATAGATACAATGAATAGATTTATTGAAAAACAAAATTCAAAAACTTATACACAAACAGATTGTTCTAATGTTAAATTATTAAAAGTAACATTATCACATGGCGCATATTCTACGTCATCTATTTATAATAATCGCTTATCAAAGGAATTTTAAAGTTTTATTTTCGTTCTTGTTTTCTAAAGGCATTATTGTTCATTGTTAAATTAAATGAACTTTTCTTTTATTTATAAAGTTGCATAAAAAAATACTATAAAAGTATTTGAATCGATAAGTAACAAAAGAATGTCCAATTGAACGTGCTCAACATCCGGAGAAAGTGTCTCTCGCTGTTGAATGAAGCAAATAATTGTTATTCTAATAATATCTCTGCAACTTTGCTTCAGTTATATATTAAAAAAGAAAGTCAATCAGCGTTTTTTTTCCATAACAGGGGAATATATAATCAATAATTGAAAGTTAAAAGAGCTAATCAAGTTTTTATTGTAGCGCTTCAATTGTTTATATAAATAGTAATTATGAACGGCATTCTTAGAGTTGTCACGATGCTCCAAAGATTACGAAGAAGAAATAGCGAAAACAAAATCAAACACTTTAAGATATTCTCAGGAGAAGAAACGTAACCTTTGATTGAAATTCCAAGTTCATCCATACACTCGGTTTATTTCCGTATGAATTTGAAGTCTATCATTTTTCAATTAGGAATAAGTAAATTTGAAAAGATTTTATTTTAGCTCATTCAGACTCTCACTCAAAATGTTTAACATTTGCGAAAGATGAAGATTGCAATATCCACCAATCTCTTTTAGTTGTTCTTCAATTGTGTCAACTCACCTTTAGTTCCTCTATTTTTGAATGATTAACTATTCATTGTTTCATGATCAAGAAATCTTATCATTTTCAGTTCGATAAACAGAAACTCATTCAATATTTATACGTAACAATAATAAAGATATTGGAATCACTTAGAAATAGGAACTAGAGGAACTTTCTAACTAATGATGCTTTCTAAACACTGTGTGAAACATTTTTTATACTCGACACAGTGACAGATCTAAATTCTTTTTTTAAAGCATGTCAACCGCGTAAAAATATTAATCAACAGATGAGAAAATTTCAAAAAAACATTATCACGAAAATTAATATCCTGTTATACTTATTTTCCAATGCACGGAACAAACTCTTTTTGTTTAAGATTGAGAGCTAGAAAAACAAAAATCTGTCATATTTAATGAAATAATATTTTTAGAAGTTAAACTCATAACTTCTAGTAATGATTAATTCCAAAACTGATAAACTCGCTTTTCGAAATTTTCATTTTTGATAAGAAATACGTCTACTTTACAAGGAATAGTTGTCAACAAGAAAAATGCTCGTTTACACAAGGCTCGTATCACTGCTATCGTGTGAACATCTTGGCTGTTTGCTATAAAAAAAAAGGATCAATGAGTTAACAATGACTGATCTGCATAAAAAAGGGTGAACTAATTTTGTAAACTGAATGTTATCAGAATTTTGTTGAAGTTTACACGCGTGACCTAAGTGTACGAGTACGTCTGATCCAAAAAAAGTAGAAGAGATTATATTTGTTAAACAAACTATAACATTTTGTGCAGAATGTGAAGCGATATCTTTTGATAAAAATATGTGTTTCAATTGAGTGGATAATAGAGGAGAAATCTTAAGTGCTAAAAGGACGATTCTTTATGGTCATCCGTTATTCATTAGAAATTCATTCCGATGAATGAATTCTTTCGAAAGAAATTTGAATTTATGAACACTAAAGACAAACAAAAATTTCATCAAGAAGAATTTTAAAAAAACTACAAAAGAAGCTTTTTTTCAAAACCTCGGCTAAAATAAATTGAATACTTCAGAAAGATATCGTTAGTTGGATATTCGTTGAAATCAATTTTTGCAATATAATGACATCTGTTCAATAATTTTAACCTATTGTTTGATTGAAAAACTTCGAAATATTTTTTTTAATGAATTCTCTTATAAAAAGATCAATCAAAGTAGTCTATCATATTGTCTCTCAGAAAAAAATCGTTTCTTTCAACTTGTCAATAGCAGATGCATTTCTTGCTATCGACACCTATAAAAATAGAATCGAGTAATAAGAAAATCAAAAAAATTGTAATTTGTCCCAAATTAGTACAAAATAAATATCAGGTTACCGATGTTTTTTTACTCTGAATTGCTGTTTTTAGATATGCATCACTGATAAAGTTATTTTCTAAATAACGACGGGTACTTGAATGGAAGAAAAGCGAATGACATTTACCACAAAACTGCCTTATATTTATTTGTGAAACCAATAACACTGGAAAAGGTATAGAGGGCAGTACTATAGAAAAATAAATCACTTCAAACAGATTTTCTCCAATTTGTCCCAAATTAGAGAAAATACATTTGAATAAGAATAAAATTACGATTCGTATGATATATTATAAACTCAAAGAAGCTAGTGATCACTATCTCTAACTCAAACTGCATCCGTCACTTTCCACCCGGTTATAGAATGCATGAGTCATTGATTATGAACATCTTATCAAAATGAATGATTCATTTAACCAATTTTCTAATATTTATGGCTTAGCTTACTTTAATTTCTGATGATGATTTCAGAAAATATTTCATTGATATTTTGTGTTTAGAATAAAAATTATTTTTTTGGATAAAAAGAAAGTCTGCGGATGGGTTTCGTCATCGTCGTCAATAGTTTATAGAACAATCTATTAAATAAAATATATATGATTCTACATCTGTATAAATATCGAATTATTTTCTAATTAAATATTAATAATAAAATATTTTCGAAAGAATTTCAAATCGATGTATTTAAAAATATTTCGTAGCTAAGATATTAATTAATCAGGTTTTTTTCCTTTTAGGTAGAAAATAAAGTCAAGTAGATATGTAGATTATAATTTTGTAAAATTTCAAAATAAATCGATTGATTCAGTTCAAATGATTTTTCTTTATGTGAATCAATCGTTGATTTAAAGAGTTATTTCTATTTAGTGTAAGATCAAGATAAATAAGAGAAAAATTTTCTTTCTTATAGAACTTTTAAATATTTCAAAATAAATTTTTGGAAAGCGAAATAGTCTTTTTGTTTTGACTAAAAATATAACTCGTTTTTTATCGTCTCATGTTTTCTTGTTGCTCTTATATATTTCTTCGAATCATTGCCATTATTTTGTTTTGTTTGTTATTGATAGATACGTATTTATACTATCATTGGATCCAAAATTTTGATGCTTGGCTATGAATAAAAATACAAAAAAATTAAAGCGAATACATTCAAGGTAAAGCTTTTAATAAATAAATAAAAACAGAAAATAATTTTGCTTTGTTTTCCTGTTAGAAATGATGCCAAACAATCACCATTAAAAAGGTAAAAAAATGTTTTCTAGCTTTAGATCGAATTAATTGTTATGATTTTTAGACAATTTCGTAATGAAAATGAAAAACGTCGTCGTGATCTCTTTAGTAAATTAATAGCAAATTTAGAAGATTTACTTTCTATTAAAAAAATTTGTTCATCAAATGATCAAACTAATAAATTTGATAAAGCTTCAATTTTACGTCAAACTGTTCAATATTTACAAAAACATCATCACTGTAAGAAAAAATTATATTGAATTATTTATAGAAAATTATTTCATATAAATTAATTAGATTTAACCAATGATGAAAAAGTTGAATTATCAAATAAAAGATCAACATCATCAAAAAGAAATAATTTTTTAGATTTTTCATGGAAACCATCATCTGATATA
>CAJNSZ010001457.1:0-26712 GCA_905329745.1 Rotaria sp. Silwood2 | reverse complement strand
ACAAAATCAAAATTAAAATCGATTGATAATTTTGATTATTATTTATCATGACTTAACTATTACGTGATATTGTTACTTATGGGGTGTGAAATTTTCTGATTGAAATTGGATTATTTTGCAGCAAAATCAAGATTATAAATCGATTACTAATTTCGATTTTCCTGCAAATCACCCGATTTCAATCGGAAAATTTCACACTGCATAAGTAACAATATCACGTAATAGTTAAGTCATGATAAATAATAATCAAAATTATCAATCGATTTTAATTTTGATTTTGTTTCACAAAAATCCGATTAATATCAGTAAATATTTTTCAATGGGATGTAGCTCGTGCTTTGCTCTTTCTATTTATACGAATTCGATCTTTCTCGAACATTTGCGGAAAAAATAAATCAATTTGAAAGATGGCTGTAAAAAACCTGTCTAACAGAAAATGTTTACTGCACAATGGTGTATATTTAGTTTCACTATGACTCAACATTTATGGGTGAAATTTTGATTGCTATACGCAAAATAAATCGTTCGAAAAACTATGCCCCGTATTGTATTTGAGCTTGAATATCTGACAGTACAATTGTTTAAGAGCGAATGAAGATGTCTTTCAAAACGTTTCATTTGGCAACTCACAGCAATTAATATTGAACAGCATCTATACTATTCTTTAACTGACTTTATCCAGTCATGATATAATTTCTTTACAATTGATAAGTTTGATCTATTCTAATTTGAAACAGTTATTTAGCGTACAGCTTTTATATTAGACTTCTTATTATGAGGTCTTTTAATATCTAAATATTTTCAAAGTTGCATGATGATGTCAGTAGTTGGCACGATTTTAACAACAGAATGGAATCTTTTCTGATATGTTGCAATGAAAATATGAACTAAAATCTATTAGCTATTGGGATTTTATGAGAACCGGCTACAGGTAGTCCAGAAAATTGAACTCGGAATTTCGAGATGAAAAATCTTTAGTTTAAATTGAAATCAACTTCTAATATCTCGTTAACTTTTCGTGAGCAGAATAAATTCATTCAACACAATACGAAGCTCTCATCTTAGGATGAAAGTGTGTTAGTTAGAGACTTCCAGGCTCCTATCTCTTGATCATTAAAACCGTGGAAATCATTAAAAATGAGCAAAAGAAACAAGCTCCAGTGCTTTAAAAAGTGGATAAAAAAAACTAGCGAGTTTTTAAGATTCAACCAGACCAAACGAGTAACTGGCAGATCCTTGTATAGACTGGTTATTAATGTTTCAAAAGGGATTCATTCATTCTGTAATCTTTATTGAGATTTCATTGATTTCTCACTTTTTCTCCTAGGCCCAGTAAAAGTGTTTGGTCCCAAATCGATATATTGGCCACTTCTGTTTGGCTTTCTGATTGGTGCAATCTCACCAGTACCCGTTTGGTTCCTACGTCTAAAGTATCCAGAAGTTACATGGCTTCAATACGTGCATTTTCCGATCATTTTTACTGCCACTAGTGCGATAATACCAGCGCCACCTGGTGAATATCCGTCATGGTTCATTATTGGTTTCCTATTCAATTTTGTAGTTTTTCGTTATGCCCCTGCATGGTGGAAAAGGTACGCGTTTATATTTTCGGCAGCAATGAGCTGTGGTGTGGTCGTATGTACACTTTTTATCTTTTTCGTTCTGACAAACAATAATATTAACTTTCCGATATGGTGGGGAACTGGTGGAATCACTGGCGATGGCTGTCCATTGGCAAGTGCAAACTTTTCTGGTATCATACCACGTGATAAGCCATCAGTCTGATCAATTCTCACTTTTTTACATCTTTATTTCCGCTTCAGAACAATAATACACTATGTTCGAGTCGTTTTTTCTATTCTCATATTAATCCAAGTGACATAAAAAAGGCTTGTTAACACAGTCTCTTCAGAACCAAACTAACACAAAATACATAAAATGAAAGATCTCTCGTAGTGTATATTTGTTGCCCAATTAAATCTACAGCAGATGACCTTAACGCATTATTATTTACCTCGATCAGCTCACAACACTTACTATTTTCTTCAAAAATATATGTGAGTTCCACAAAGTGTTTATCAATAGAATAGAAACAGTCTTGAGGGTGTAAAAATAATAATAGATAAAGCATAATAAATTGCTGTACTTTGCATTTCAATTTTGAATCACTTAATACGTTGTATTAGAAAACAAAATATGCCACAAGATGGGTGCGGGTATCGCTGAAAAGAATATCCAAACCCAGACCCACAACCTTCGATGACAAATACCATTCCTTGTGTCATCTGTATTCCTAAACTATAAATACTTGCAGAGGTGTAAAGATAATGAAATAAACATCTTGAATGTTAACACATTTTTCTTTCTTGGTGAACATTGTAAAACTATTCTTTCATGATACTGCAAACGAAAGTGCAAGTTAATTTCACATTTAAATTGCGAAAAGGACGACACTGATGAGTTTTCCATTCATTTTTTTCTGTCTTTTTTATTTATTTCAAATAAATCATCATAGAGATTCTGCTATTGAATTGAAATATAGAATCACTCGTTGCCAGTGTATCTTGTTTTCCAGATCTTTATTTGAACATAGACGTCATATTGATATAGCAGGATCGACCATGTCAAATATTATAAGTGAAATGTAATGCATTAAAGACTAGATAATATAATAATTGAATCTAGGTTGCCTTAGAAACTTGTTATACAAATACATTATTGATGATGAATAAATATTTGTTGAACAATGAACAATTATGTTTATTGTGAGAGATTCATCGAAGTCTTCATTTCTCATCAGCAATCATGCTCAGGACTTTCCATTTATTATCAATAAAAAATTATACTAGTATCATCAAAGACGTATTTGATCACTTTTTTTGCTATAAATCATCTTCCTGCTCCCGCAACTACTACTAAATGAAAAATATCTTAATCAGAGTTGATCACTGGAGAGAACAGGTCAGTAAGCAGGACAGTAATAAACCTTATTTTGATTGTCGATCCCGTATCATTTTTAATATTGGCTAATACTATAAATACAGAAAAACATAGAAACATCTTGATTTATTATTTTAACCCGTTTTAGCCAGATATTACTGCTTTTGTCTGCAATGGTCAACGCAATGTATTATATCATATTTTCATGAGGATATATCCATCACTGGGAAAAAATATTCCTGTTCCCGTTAATGGGAAGATACCCTCTATACTTGGATCGGAGTATGGGGCTTCCTCTTGTAGCCGTTGACAAGTTGTGCAGAAATTGATATTTGATTTTCATTCGATTTATGGCTTAACTGTAGCAGAGCAGGATCAAAAGTCTATTTTATGAAAAACTAGTTCTAACATCTATCTGTTTTATTCTTTGTGAATGTTCTTTAGAAATTTCGATTTAACTGTCAGATAGAGCATAAAACATTGTCTATGTAAGATAGTTTTGAAAACTACGTAGATTTCTAGAACTCTTTCATTGGTGGCATTTGAAATTTGGAAAAAATGGTATTTTATAATAAAATTGAACTGCCTGTAAATTTATCCAAATTTCGAAAGAACACTCATGAAGAATAAAACAGTCAGATTATTAAGAGTAGTGTTTGATCAAATTGACTTTTGAGCGTGTTCTGCTAGAGTCAGCCCATGAATTGAATACAAACCAAATATCAATATCTGTACGATTTGGCGAGGGCTAAAAGAGCAGCATACTTAAACCTTGTCAAATCCTTTACATATTTGTATCATTTTTTTTTGAATTGTCTATATATATAAATTAAAAAAAGAACACGAAATATTACACTTTAATAGCTGAAAAAGAAAAACTGAATTTTGAAAAATTATGACCCATAATGATCGAAAGCTGGTAAATGGCAACGTAACTTCAATAAATACAGTTTTTCTATCGTTATGATAGAAGAATCACAAATATGCAACTAGGGTAAAATATGATCTTCTATAAAAATTTGTATAAATGTTAGGTAATATTGTCTACAAGGATTTTTTAGTTTACCAATGACTTTTATATAAAATGTTGAATAATAATATACTATTAAAATAATATAAATAATAATTGTTCACCATAATTTGTCGACATACTATGCAAATACGATTCAGTTTGAAGTTGCACCTAGAACTGAGAAACGTTTCATTTGAACTTTAACTACAAAAATATTTCTATGAAAATTATCTTAATTTCTTATATAGAAATTATTAAAAAAAGTTTTCTTCGTTGATTTAGTAGATATTTCATTCTTACAATTTATTTACTTTTGATCAATTAATTCCAAGAATAGTCTTGAGTTGTGTTATGCTTTGCTTTACATTGTTATAAATAATTTAATCAGTCTTTATCTGTTGCAAGAATAATCTCTTAAAAAATGTATTTTTATTCAAATTCTATTTTGATAAACGAAAGCTTTTTCTTTGAAATCAAAAGTTTTATTTAAGAAAAATACATTTATTTCGATAGAGTGCCGTTGTTGTGATCACAACAAATCCATGATTATTTGGTTGCTTAACATATTTTATGTTTAGAACAAAAACAATAGTTTAAATATATGCACATCTATTAGTATCCTCCGTATGAATAACCATATCCAGCACCATAACCGCCATAATTTCCCATTCCTTCAAAACCTCCAATTCCAAAATTACCTCCAACTCCAGGATAACCTCCAGCAACTTGACCCCATGTTGGATTTGGATTTCCACCATACATATTATCAAGATATTCACCTCTTGCACCTAGATTAAAAGAAATAATTAAGGAATATTTAGGTTTTTTAATTGATATTGTTTACGTATATTATAAGCGAATCAATAAAAACTGTTGATATATGAAGTGCCTACCAAAATTATTCAACAAAATTTATTCTGAATTACTTTTGCTATCGAGATTACAAAAAAAGAATCCAAATAGTGATTCGCATAGAGAAAAACATATATTATACGAATATAAGAAAATAAAACGATAACCAGACTCTCGAAGTTGAGTTTTCCAAAAACAAAATCAAACGACCACTTTTCAGCACTTAAAAGACACAAGCTGAATTTTGTTCAGAGTAAGCAAAATCACAGAACAAACAATTTTCCACAAAATAAAACATTTTCAAGCTCTGTACGATTCAGTTTTTACTGACATACACTCATATGATTGAAAGTCTTAAATTGACTTCTTCATAGACTTTTGTAAGATTGTTGAATGTTAGTAAAAGATGGTCGTAGAAACCTCGCAGATGTCTCACTTTGAAACGAAATTGTTTACTTTATTGTTTATTGCAATCTACACAAAATTATATTTGTGTATTCTATGTTCTGAAAAAGTAATGATTCGGCTTTGTGGAAATCCTGTCTTTTGGGATTTGGTTATCATATAAAAAGTTGAAAATAATCCTTGTTAAATAGTTTTAGCAGCCACGATACATATATATAAATATATGTAATAAAAGTGAAAAATAAATCATATCCTACTAATATTAGTGATAACAATTTATGATACTTACTGTTTAATCCACCAGGAATATTTCGTTCAATCCACAAATCAGATTCCAATTCTCGAATGATAGCATGATTGCCGCCTGACATACCGCCGCGCCTCATATTACCGCCTTGCATACCGCCGTATCCCATATTACCACCTTGCATTCCACTGCGTCCCATACCACTGCCTTGCATATACATATTTAATGTATTACGAAATGCGTAAAATACTANACTGTTGTTTTATGAATTCTCGGAGACTTTAAAAGCAATTTTCAAGAAAAAAAATCTGAAACATCTTACAATGTCTGAAATTAGACTCTAAAAACGCCTCTGTTCGATTTAATAACAAATATTTTCAGAGTGATACTGGCAATTGTTGCGTGAACTTCACATCTTCCATGGAAATCTGAATCAAACAAAGCAATAAAAAGAAGTATCTGGGTATTATCTTAAGAGGGCCGGGAGTTTTCAGTTGATCAGGTGTATTTCATTGGGCCTTTCAGCAAGAACTCTCACGAGATACACTGTAAAAAGAAGCGCAAAATCATAAAACCTTATATAAACTATAAAAAGGGTTTATGAAAATTGCTCCATAGCCAGTAAATGGTTAAGGAAAACGATCAATACACTCATATCATTTCTTCCAATGAACACTCAAGATTGTAAAAAAGCTCAAAAAAGATCGAATTCATCATAACTACCAAATCTTAGAATAGCTTTTACGAATGTTTGTCTACTCCTGATAAATTGATTAGAACGAACAGTAAGTGTCAGTGCAACATATAAGGAAAAAATTATCTTTTTGAAACAGTATTAACAAAACCACGTCTGAATAGAGCTTCGTTATGCGTAACAATGTGCAATTCTCGCTGAAAATCGAAAATTGCATCCTCATGCAAAAGCCATAAACCCTTTGCCTTAAATTCATAGATAATGTACCCTTACACGTAAAACAATGAATGTGTCTGATGAAAAAGTAGAATAATCTACTCTTAGCGCGTAGAATATTAAACCCATTGCCTACAATTTCATAGTAATCAACCATTTTCAGTTTCATATACCCTTACATTTCATAAACCCTTTGACTCTTAAACCCTTTTAGGGTATAGCAGATCATCATAAACATTTTAAGGGTTTATGACGAGTTAACAAGAGAGTATTCGTTTAGTATTATACTCTGTTTTTTTTACAGTGTATGTGATGCAGATTTAGTTACTAGTAGCGACAAGTCGCAGGAACTTCTGGTTCCAAATAGGATAGCCCGTCTGATTTCCACGATCTCTGGTTCGGCAAATCGCTTGACAATTGGTTTCCACACATTTTCGAGAATGTGGAGATATGGCAACACGCTTATCTTTTTCATCTGTATAAAGTCATGATGGAGTCCTGGGTTCCTAGGAAAGAGAGCCCGGCCTGGTTCCGCCTGCCGAGGTATGGGAACCCGGCACGGTTCCGCGTTCCCAGGTACGGGAACCCGCCCTGGGTTCCGCGTTCTCAGGTACGGGAATCCGCCCCGGGTTCCGCGTTCTCAGGTACTGGAACGCGGATTAAGTTTCGCGTTCCCCGTTCCTAGGTACGGGAACCCATCCCGGACTCCCATACCTCCGAACGGAACCCGAAACTGACACCCCTAAACCTGAACATATGATCATTTTGCAACAGGACCAGCGAAGATGAGAAAGAACAGGAGAATTCACTTGCTAGTACGAAGTTACACTTGCGTGTGTGACGAAGATCAGTCTTTGTAGAGCCGACTGCAATGATCATCAATGCTCCTGCCATATTTGGAAGGAAAGTTATAACAACCACAATGTACATTGCCCATGGTCGCGGGAAAAGAGCGAATTTGCATTGATCATCTCCACGGCCTTTTAGTTGCTTTGCTAGTATGACCTAACTGATCGATATGTGGAAATATTGGCTTTAAGGCTACTGCAAGTTGGATTGGTGAACAGTTTCATAAATGGCAATGAGTAGGAATTTCTTCTTTTCGAGTTCGACGTCAAAAATTGATCTTTTTTTTGTAAATTGTGTTGTGGAGGACTCTGATACAGTTCTAATATTCACTTGCTCGAGAAAACGAATATGAAAGACTTGCTAATATAAAGTTGAGTGATAACAATACATCTGTTATCACTACACCAGCTTTCGGTGTGATGCACCTAACGAAGCGCTTTTATCTGCACGTTTATCTTTGCATCGAGAGAAAGAAAAAATCTATCAAGGTTAACCAAACGAGGATTTTCGGGAACGAGTGCGTGCCTGGTGCAGGTGTGGGTATTACTCATCACATTCTTTCATAACCAAGCGAAAAAAAACAATAAAATGAGAAAAAGCTTGTACAATCATTTATGTGACAGCTGCCTATTTTGTTGCTGTTCTTTTTGTGCAAACAGACGTTGCATCAGAACAAAAATACAACATTTCTGCAGCAGGGAATCAAAAAAGTACAGTCGCATTTTACGTGTACTACGCAATGGCTCAAAACAAAGGATTAAAAAACTGATGATTTATAAGTGAATATGTTCTACCCTGGTTTTCGGCCCAACAGACCGACATGCTCAAAATCATTATACTACTGCATAAATTCATCACTAATCTCAACCATGCAATTATTTTCCAGCAGAAAAACTTCTCTAAACAGTTTCAATTTGAAAGCCCATATTCAGCGAAAGAATATTTTTTTAAAATAAATAATAATCTTTGTTAGAATTCTTAATGCTATTTGAGTAGATGCTGCATAAACACTTCAAAACAATCAAGCTTTCCTATCCTCGCCAATGGCGTGAATATGAATCTATGTGTTTTCTCTTCTGAGAAACACACACATTTATTGTTTAAGCCTTTCTCATTCTGTAAAAATACTATTTTCGTCCTAGAGCAACCGATCTTGCTGAAATTATCAAAATATATGTGCCCGAATCTAGAAAGCTCATAGTGAAAATTTCAGCCCAATATATTGAGCTCTTTGAACGCTATCCTTATACATTAAGAGTAAAAATAAGCAGGTCTCTGTGCCACCCAGATTTCTCCTCCAAATCTAATAGTGGAGAACTCGATTTGACGTCAAAATGTAGTCAACACTCCCCGCTGCAACTTAACATAGTTGAGTGTGTGATATAAGTGACAAGAAGAGTAACATTCACACCCACACCTCTAATAGAAAACGATGTATTTTCACTATCTACTAATATACGTTTATTTGTAATGACTTTAACTTCTGAATTCAATGAAAAATCGATTCGTACCTTTGAAATAGATATTTCGCCTTTAGAATAAAGTCGTTCAATTTTGATCGTAGTCAACTATTGTTTCTTTATATCTTTTTCGAATTCGTTTAGGTTTCATTTTGTAGGAATACCTTTGAGACGATAAAATAAGAAGATGAAACTTTAGAAGGGAAAGCGATAGTAAAATTGAGAGAGCATATTTGTGCCAGTCAAATCTTTTTATTCGTTAGACGATCAAATTGTGCAGCTAAACTTGCATATAGAAGAAAACCTTTTTTAGTACCAGATGAAGAACAACGATCATAAGAAAGACTAATGGGGCATTGTCTGTTGGTGTTTTATAATTAATAAGTCAGATGGTATTTTATCATCAGTCAATGTTAGTCGAAACGATGGAAAAGATTGGCGTGAAGCTATTGTATTCATAGTATGACTTGATGGACGAAGTGGATTTTCGTTTGAGCTTTGATAAAAAGCGCTGTTGTTAAAGCATTGGTTGGATGCATTGACTTTTCTGTGTCCGAGTTCAAGTAAGTCATCATCTTCTTTTTTTTTTTTTAATATTTCGACTTGATTGCTGCTGATAAGCTGTTGCTGCATCAGTTTTACTGATGAAAGTTTGCTCGTGATTACTATTAGTAGAACTAATCTGACGAGGCTTATTGCCCCTGAAATTCATCATTATCAATCTTAATAAGGATGAATCACTGGCTCGTGGTATAACAAACAACTATATCATATTATTAGTTCGCCATTTTTAAAAGAATAAATCACATCGCAAAACGAAATTCGTCATCAGTCATAACACACTGGGCAAGTTCATCGAAATCAAACGAGATTTTAACGATCTGGACCTGAGTTCCATAGAAGAACTAATTAATTTGGTATACAATAACGAAGGAGAAATAACGAAAATAAACAGGAACATAGAGTATACGTGTCTGGTAGCAATCGAAAAATTCTATTGAAAGTTACGCTAATGCAAAAAGAGAGTGAAGAAACATTTTTCGTTGACAAATACCATTTCTTGTGTCATCTGTATTCCTGAACTGAAAATACTTGCAGAGATGCAAAGATAATGAAATATATATTTTGAATGTCAACGCATTTTTCTTTCTTGATGAACATTGATTTAATGTTTTTATCTTTAAAAAACCTCTCTTAATAGTAAAAATGTAGTCTTCTTCCCTTTAAAAATACTCTTATACATGAAGAAAAATCGAGATGAATTAATTGTGAATTATTTTGTTTTTGATTCTCTGCTCCGCTAAAAGTAAGGCTTAAGATGTATCTCTTTTTCTCTCTCTAATTGAATGCCACCTGTTCTTCAGAAATGTTTTTTCTATGGTTTTTAAGGATTGATTATTTAGAATAGAATAGAAAGAATTTTTCTAGTTATAAAATACACAGAAGGATTTGTTTATCTGTAAAACTATTCTTTTGTGATACTGCAAACGACAGTACAAGTTAGTTTTACATTCAAATTGCTGAAAGGACGATACTAATGAGTCTTCCATTTATTTATTTTTTCTTTCTTTTTTATTTATTTCAAAGAAATCCTCATGGAGATTCTGCTATAGAATAGAAGTACAGAATCACTTGTTGTAAGTGTATCTTGTTATCCAGATCTCTTTTTAAACATAGACGACATATTGACATAACAGGATCGACTGTGTCAAATATTATAAGTGAAATGTAATACATTAAAAACCAGACAAAATGATAGTTGACTCTAGGTTTTCTTAAAAACTTGTTATACAAATACATTATTGATGATTTATAAATACTTGTTGAACAATGAACAATTAAGTTTATTATGAGGCATTCGTTGAAATATTCATTTCTCATCGACAATCATGTTTATCCTGATCAGAGATGGTCATCGGACAGAACAGGTCAGTAAGCAGAACAGTAATAAACTGTATTTTGACTTTTGATCATCAAATTACATATTAGTTTTATCAGTTATCTTACAGATAACTTGTTTCGTATCATTTTCAAAACGCAACAACTAAAATTTTCAATATTGACTAATATTATAAATACTAAAAAGAAAACGTAAAAACATCTTGATTTATTATTTTAACTCTTTTTAGGCAGATATTGCCGCTTTCGTCCGCAATGGTCAAAGCAATGTAGTACATCATATTTTCATGGGAATATATCTACCACTGAGAAGATATCCTCTACACTTAGATCCAGGTATAAAACTTCTACGCAGCTTCTACTTTTTTACATCGATCTTTTTTTATGACAAGATTTAAGTATGCTAGTCTTTGAGCCCTCGACAAGTTGTGCAGAATTTGATATTTGATTCCCATTCGATTCATCGCTAAACTGCAGCAGAGCAGGATCAGAAGTCTATTCTATCAAAAACTAGTCCTGAAATATGTCTGTTTTATTCTTTTTGAACATTCTTTCGAAATTTCGATTTAACTGTTAGATAGAAACTAATACCTTGTCTATGTACGATAATTTTCAGAACTACGTAGATCTCTGGAACTTATTCATTGGAGGGATTGGCAAATTTAAGAAAAATAGTACTTTATAATAAAATTGAACTGTCTGTAAAATTTATCCATGCTAGGTGTTAGTATGACTCTTGTGTTTACCTACATTTACACTCTTCTATTCAATGCTTAAATCGAAATTTCGAAAGAACACTCATGAAGAATAAAACAGCCAGATTATCGAGGGTAGTTTTCAATAAAATTGACTTTTGTGTCTATTCTGCTAGAGTGAGCCCATGAATCGAATAAAAAACAAATATAAATATCTGTGCGACTTGGTGAGGGCTAAAAGACTAGCATGCTTAAACCTTGTGAAACCCTCTATATATTTGTATCTAGTTTTTTTTTTCAATTGTCTATATGAATAAATAAAAAAAATCACGAAATATTTCTCTTTAATAGCTGAAAAGAAAAACTAAAGTTTGAAAAATTTTGACCAATAATAACCGAATGTTGGCAAAGGGCAACATAATGCCATTAAGTGCCAAAGCACTTTTTTTCCTTCAATAAATACAGTTTTTCTATCCTTATGATAGAAGAATAACAAATACGCAACAAGGTTTTTTTGCCACCTACCTTCTGGTAGGTGGCCTGACAGAGTTAATGACACGTTCATAAAAGAAAGAAAATTAAAAAAAATGAACTAGCAAAGATTTTAGAATCCTTATCTTAACATACAGTGGATGCTATTAATAGCAAATAATAGAACAATGAAAAAAGTACTCGATGACAAAAAACATTCAAAGAAGAATAGATACAAAATAGAAGTGGGCACAGAACAACGTTTTCTGTCCTGTCCTATGCCTATCTCTGATTCTAACTGCATTGAGATGCGACTCAAATATCTTTTTATTTCAAAAACATTTGGATACAAAAAATATCTTAATACAGAAATAATCAAAAATATGTAGAAAATTGAGGAGAAACGTTTAAAAATTGTTTTCTTATCTAAAGAGTTCTGGAAAACGTTTTCTAGATGGAGATTTGTTGTGTATAACGCGCCCAAAAGTGGTGAGAAGCTAATTAAGCGCAAGAAAGAAAAAAAACAAAATATGATCTTCTGTAAAATTTGTATACATGTTAGGTAATAGTGCTTACAAGGATTTTTTAATTTATCAATGACTTTTACGCAAATTGTCGAATAATAATATACTATTTGAATAATATAATTACTAATTGTTCAGCATAATTTATCTACATTGTATAATTAATATTTCATTTATTAAAATCTTACGTAATATCATCTAGCATATTAGGATCATGATATTCGAAAACAAAAATATGAAAGAAAATGAAAAGTTACATGAAGTGTTAAATATTTTATGTAGACAGAACAAATTGATTGTGTACTAAAAATAAATTCAACTTACAAGCTTAAAATTCAATTATATCTTAGTTTGAAACGAGAAAAAATTTTGCGTCAGAATTAGTTTGTAGTGATATATATGTATGACTTTCGATCATTAGTTTACCTGTTAAAGTATGACTAATCGTTACTTAGGCTAATTATTTAATGCATCCGTGAGGATAGACTAAAAATTATCGTAACATGATGTCAATGTCGATTTATTTCGAATCTTCGATGGATCAAGATTTGATTTTTAAATTTCGTTTGACAGGTATACAGATACAATTCAGTTTACTATTGCATCTAGAACCGAGAAATATTTAATTTGAGCTATGTCGGGATGCGTCCGTTCCTCAAGTTTCGACCACACATCAACAATGATTCAGGTACATATTAATTACAAAAATATTTATATGAAAATGAGCTTTATTTCTTGTATAGAAATTAAAAAAAAAATTTCTTAGCTAATTTAGTACATATTTCTTTCTTAAAATGTATTTACTTTTGATCAATTAATTCCAAGAATAGTCTCAAGCATAAACAAGTAATTCTACAGCATATTGCAATTAAAGGTATGTTTTATTAGTTGAGAGATATCTTTTTCTAGATTTTCATGTCATGCTTTATTTTACATCATTATAAATAATTTAATAAGTTTGTTATCTGTTGCAAGAATAATCTTTTAAACAATGTATTCTTATTCAGATTCTATTTTAATAATCGAAATCTTTTTTCTTTGAAATCATGTTTCATTTAAACAAACATTTATTTCGATAAAGAGAAAGAATGTCTTTATTGTGATCACAACAAATCAATGATTAATTGGTTGCTTAACATATTTTTTATTTAGAAAAAAATAGTTCGAATTTATACACTTCTATTAGTATCCTCCGTATGAATAACCATAACCAGAACCATAACCGCCATAACTTCCAACTCCTTCAAAGCCTCCAACTCCAAAAGTACCTCCAACTCCAGGATAACCTCCAGTAACTTGACCCCATGTTGGATTTGGATTTCCACCAATCATATTATCAAGATATTCACCCATGGGACCTACATAGATTAAAAGAAATAATTAAGGAGTATTCAGTTTTTTTTTAATTGATATTGTTTGCATATTTTTCATTATTGATTCGAGTAAAAAATAAATTACTATTCAGATTTATGATAAAAAAATCAAGTTTTATTAGAGATATTAGCAAAATCTTTATCAATATAAGACTTCAACAATTATAAATGAACCAATGAAAACTGTTAATGTATGCAGTGACTACTAAAATTATTCAACAAAGTTTTTTTCTGAATTATTTCTCCTATTAATATTATAAAAAAACAATCCAAGTAGTGATTCGAACATAGAAAAACATATAGTATAAGAATATAAGAAAATAAAATGATGACCAGATTCCCAAAGTCGAGATATCCAAAAAACCCAAACGGTCACTTTTCAGCACTTACAAGACACATATTGAATTTTGTTCAAAGTAAACAAAATCACAGAGCAAACAATTTTCCACAGAATAGAACATTTTCAAGCCCTGTACGACTCTTTTTCGCTGACATACCATAGTTAGATTCAAAGTCTCAAATTGACATCTTCATAGAAAATAGTAGAAAAAAATCTTCATAGACTTTTGTAAGATTGTTGAATGTCATCAAAAAAATGGTCGTAGAAATCTCGGAGATGTCTCATTTTGAAAGGGAATTGTTTGCTCTATCGTTTCGTGAAACCTACACAAAATTATATTTGTGAATTCTATGTTCTGAAAAAGTGGTGATTCAGCTTTGTGAAAATCCTGACTTTTGAGATCTGGTAATCATATTATTTTCGTATATTCTTGTCATGTATATATTTCTCTATTCAAATTACTATTTTAATTCTTATTTGCGACTAAGACAGCAGAAAAAATTGAAAATAAGCCTTGTTGAATAGTTTTGGTATTCACGATACATATATATAAATATATAATAAAAGTGAAAAATAAATCATATCCTAATAATATTAGTGATAACAATTTACAATGCTTACTGTTTAATCCACCAGGAATATTTCGTTCAATCCACAAATCAGATTCCAATTCTCGAATGATAGCAGGATTACCACCTGGTATACCGCCGCGTCCCATACTACCACCTTGCATACCACCGTATCCCATATTACCGCCTTGCATACCACCGTATCCCGTATTACCGCTTTGCATACCACCGTATCCCATATTACCACCTTGCATACCACCGTATCTCATATTACCGCTTTGCATACTACCGTATCCCATATTACCGCCCTGCATACCACCGTATCCCATATTACCGCTTTGCATACCACCGCGTCCCATACCACTGCCTTGCATATACATATTTAATGTATTACGAAATGCGTAAAATACCAAGAAATATTTCTCTTTTCTTTTCAATGAATAAAAACTGAATGTATTAGATATATTTATATAAGATTTTTTTCTTATTATGATTATACGAAAAATGTGGAAATAAAGAAGAAAAATTTCTCAACCGTAACAAAAAAAAGTATATACCAAGCCGATGGAGACGTGTAAAAAAAGGCACGCCTACAAGTTTCTTCTAGCTTAGTTTCTGTTGATTTGATGTGCATGCTTACATACATGCATACATGCAATGACGTTATTTTGAAAGTATTTTTGGTGATTAACCTTTATTGTTCTATGAGATGTTTTTCTCTCAAATAATACTCAACTGTGTTTTGGTTTTTTTTTTCTTCAATGAGTAAATATGTTTCTCATGCAAAGAATATATGAATAATTATAATATGTTATTACTAATATTTTACATTGTCAAGTTAGTAATGTTTTTCTCTTATCTGTTCGTTAATCGTATTTAACAAAATAGTAGATTTTTATTAATTCATCGAATAAACTAAAAACAAGTGTTTAATATTTTTATATAAATATTGATTTAAAAAGATAATCACAAACTAAAAAAACTTTTTAAACAACAATATTCAGTTATAAAAAATATTTTGTGAATATTATTCATTTCATATGATGATTTAAAATAGAAAAATATATGAACATTTTCATTTTTACATCTAAATATTTTCCAATAGAACAAATATTGATTCAAAAGTATGGATCGAGAAAAACAAAAAAAAATGGTCTCATACTAATAGAAAAAGAACGTTCAACATAAAAATGGCAATAGATCAGATTTCGATTATCTAGATGAAAATATTCTTTTCAATATGCGAAACATCCAGACTAATTAAGCATGACTAATCCTTATAGATTTCAAAAACTAATGTTACAATTATCACAATATATTTTAACACATTATAAATGAAAACTAAATAAAGATGTGTTTTTATTTGAGAAGAAGAAAAACAATAGAAATATTGATTAGTTGATAAGAAACATTACTGATTCTGTTTTGCCAAAGTAATCACAAATAACAATAAATAATTTTCAAACATATATCATAAACAATTTGGAGTATTTGTCGTCAGTTTATTAATTTCATATAACATGCATGTTAAAAAATGATTCTATGCACATGAAGAAAGAAACTTAACCCAAAATATCATATAACTTTAAAGGTATCGATAACAAAAATGTCTTTATTTTCCTTTGTTATGAACGACTTTCAGTAATATATTGAAGTCGTATTGAACTACAACTTTCATAATGTAAGCCGATCATATATTCTGTTGTATCTTTGGAAAGATTATTCTACAGATGTTCCAAAAGTTCGGGCGAAAAAGAAATGTGAATATTTCCTTAACTATTCAAGCGATTTACATGAGATTTTTCTAGTTTTATTCCATATTTATTGAAGTTTTATTTAACATAAATTTGTATCTAATAGATGTACAAAATGATCATTTATAAATGCAACATATTAAACTTGTCCTCTTTGAAAATATCTGTAAAAACATCATATAAAATTTAGGTTGAAATATCTTCGATTTTCTTGTGCATTTTCATTTTCAGTTTAACGAGATCTTTAACAGACGTCATTGCCTCATGCAACTATTGGAATTAGCAAGAAGATTATGCTAAATGAACTCCATATTATTTCACAAAAATGGAGCTCCTTCGCATTCTAGCTACCAAGTCTGCCAACTTCTGGAGAACATTTTTCCAAGCAAGTGCAATAGAAGGAACAATTCATTTCAATGGGCATCCAGGTTAGGTAAACTGACGGAACTCAACGTTTTTATAGGAACATGTAGAGAATAATTTCTGTAAGACATCTGTAAAAGGTCTAGTTCAGTTGAAAATGGAAATCAATAACCAGACCAAAAAAGATTTCAAACTAAATTTTTTTGATACGATGTTTTTTACAGATATTTTCAAAAAGGAAAGATTTGTGTATTGCATTTATAAGTGATCATTTTGCATATCTATTAGAGAAAAATTTATGTGAAATAAAACTTCAATGAAATATGGAATGAAACTATGAAAATCTCGCATAAATCGCTTAAATTCTATATCGAACACATGTTTTGATTTGTTCAAAACGTCTGATGATTATTCCAGAAAAATAAATAATATTAATGTATTTAATATTTCATTAGGTCTATGCCAGATTAATAAACATTTCATGTATGAAATATTTAACTATACGAAGTAATCAGAAATGATAATGAATTATTTTTGATTTTTTTTAACAATCTATTCTTTTCGACTAGATCAATTTATAAAAAAAAGAATTGAAAATTAATAAATAAAAATGATTTATAAATAATATTGAAATGGTGATTCAAAAAGAAATATTTACTAATGAATAAATGATAATGAAACATATAGTTATTGATCAATTGTTGTTGATTTAATGAGAATAGTAATAACAAAAAAGTTGACGATAGTGGTTTTAACTACTAAAAAATAAAGCAATCACTATTAATTAATATATCTTAAGAGGATCCACCATCCTTCCTTTTTGACATTTCTCAGACACGTCTCTACCAAAAAATTATGAAACTTTTAAAGCAGATAGATCTCAAATAGTCGAGCAAAAAGTTATCGTAGACTCAACATTCTTAGATGACTTCTTCAATGAGACATATTAAGTCGTAAAGGGACCAGAAGTTCTCCTTGCAAAGCTCTATATTTCATTTTTTTTGGAGCTACAATTTTTCTTTTTGATAACCAGAATCAAATTGGGATACGTGTTTTTTTTCCTTTTAAAAATATCATTCCTAGAGCTCAGGAGAATCAAAATACGCACTTTATTTTTTCTGTTCAAGAATTTATTTTGAGACTACAGCTTTTGTCATTTCTGTTACGTAAATTTGATTTCTTCGCGTTTAATGATAATTTGTGAATTCTAAAATGTATTCAATAGACAGATACTACATCAGACTATACAATGGTCATAAAAAAAGAAATATTTTCGGTCACGAAAGCGGAGAAGAACGGGACATCTCGTTAAATGAATGAAGACTGTATTATCTATGTATGTAGCTAATTCAAATCTTCATTGAGATAATGTCGCATTCATTTGAGTTGTTCGATTAGCTGATAGTTGCTTATTTATTATGATTTGAAATAAGTTTTAAGATGTATAGGATAGATTATTGTTGTTGTAACCAAAGAACTTGATTATAAAAAACTGTCATTTTTGGTTCCCTAACGAAGAACTGTGATAGACAAGTTTACAAAAATATCTTATGCAAATAGAATAATTTCGGATAAAAACGACGAATTGTTTTCTAAGAATTTTTCATTTTACAAATCTAAATATTAATTTTAATTAGAAGAAAATAATCTTAAATTCAAAACAAAGTTAAATATTTCTTTTTTCACTTATATTCATCATCAAAAATATTTTATTATAAAACATACCTCTCAATGCATTAAAACAAAATTATGGTCAGCCATGAAAATATATTTAATAAATTGCTGTAAGAATTGCAACGAGATAAATTAAAAAACTATTTATAATAAATATTCTATATCTATTGTTTGATTTGATTATTAAATAAAATGTTTTTTTACTTCGCTTTTTCTTAAGTAGAAACTTTATTAATGGATTTTTTAAAATATCATTTTGTGCAACATAGTTATGTTTTATTTGAATTTAAATTTTAGTTTTTATTTATTCTTTCAAATTAGTGACAAACCTATGGTTTTGCAAAAATAGACCGATTAATGTTACACAATATGTTTTCAAGTTCACTTCGAGATCGTATCAGTTTGTTATTGGGCGTTTTCTGCCTAGAAAAATCGAATAATATTTCGAAAGAGAGAAACGATCATTTGCAATGCCTCCCGCCCTCTTGTAATTTGCTATTGTTTGAAACCTATTCGTACAGTAAATTCAACAATTTTCTTCCATTTGCTACTTTATCAAGATATTGACTTACTACTTGGAGTGAAGTACTATGAATACATGTAAATAATTTTAGATCTGAATAAATTATTGATAGAATATTATCATGTCAATAAGGTAATGTCCGTCCAAAAAAAGAAGTGTGAAATGTGACTATAGACGAAAAGAAGACTCATACTCACACCGTATAGTCGATGAAATTTTGATCTTCACGGTTATTTTTGATTGTAACGGCTTACAAAATGAATAAAACTCAATTAAAACTATATACTCTTGATCGATTTTTATCTAATTTTATACCCCAATTTTTCTAATATAGGGCGCAAAGACTCACATCGGAAAAATGCAATCGTCTACGAATGTTACCAAGAGAATACGCTGGATAACAACGATTGTACATAGCGATCGTAAACGACATTGACATACAATGCACTACATTCTTAAACAGCGGTCATTTACTGCCATTGTATATGTTAGTCGTCGACGATAACCATCTATGATGGAACTACCACCGTTTGCTTCTATTTTAGAGAGTAAAATATCTATATGATATGCGGTCTCTCAATGTGAGTCCCGTTTTTCTTAGCAATCTTAATTCAACAATTCAATAGGGATGTTAAATGGCATACACAAAAGAAGCCAGAATAAAAATAACATTCTTTAGAGCTCTTCACATCTTGTCCAGCTTCATCGATGTCTTCATGCTCTTCCGAGCAGCCAGTGTAAAATAAACGTTCCAGAAAAAGTCTGCTGCTGCCAAAATATTAGTCCCTTTTTTTAAATAAGAGTTCATTAAGCCCTTAACTGTTAAACTCTTTTTGAAACTAAATAGTATAAACTTTTCGCGTTCATAACTTTTAGAAATTGACAGACATTTAAAAATAATACAATCTTTCGGCGACAAATCTGGTGTGGTTGCATTGTCTGGAGCCACACTCACACCCTTACTTTTCACGAAGTACGTCAAAGTAAATTCATTTTACAAGAGTGGATTGGTGAAATCTATACCACAAATGTTTCACTCATCCAGCCAAACGATGTCCGGACAATAATGAGTACCTTTTAGCAAAAGTTTTTCTTATTGATGCAAACAATGATTTCAACTCGACTAATTTAATCTTTCAGCACAATCACTAATTCTGACCGAAGCAAATATCTGCGCGTCTCCAAATATTACATTCGATTTCACATTAGCAAAGCTGAAGCAGTATATATTCATAACTCATGAAACAACAGTGGTGAATCCGGCAATATCAAGCTGGGGTGTTGGTGTGCGTATTATCTGGAGCCACACGTACATGCACACACATGCGCACACCCACAGGCACTTATTAACAAATCATGTTTTTGATTGTGTAAGAGCTATTTTACAATAAATATGATTAGTATGTAAATTAAGCTATTTCAAGTTAATCTCAATAGAAAACTGTCTGACTTCAGGATCCTTTCAAAATCATGAATCTTATTATTTCTCTTGTCTCAAGAACTGGTCTAGATATAAGCACTATTGAGGGTGTGGGTGTGGATGTGAGTGAAGAGAAGACTGACATTCATAACCACACCCACATCGGCAAGACAGAAAAGCAATGCATACGACTATACATGAGCATGGTACATCAAAAACTGCATTTCATCAGCAACAGTGCAGTACTGAAAGTAATGATGACAATAGTATTACTAAGAATATCATGACGAATCAGAAATAAAAATCAAAGATCGACAAAATTCAATAATAGCATTAGTATTGTCAAAAGCAACAACAACAAAATTGAAAAGAATGTTGTCTTCTCTTCCATCGTACAATAAGTAAAGGATACTGCACATCAGATATACTGGAAATACTTTCGTGTTGTATGGAAAGACAAGCATCCCTATTGTCTACTAATCAAAGAATCTTAATTAATCCAGGGGTACAAGCCAGAACTCAATTGTGCAATATACTCGATACAATTGATTGTTTTTCCAGATGACTTACTAAAAAATATATTACCTAATCCAGATGAATAATATGAACATCTTCTTGTATTCTTTCGTTTCTTCATTCTTTTCTCTTTATTATAATATTCGTATGTAATTAATTCTTTTTCTTTAATTTATTGTTTCTCATTTGTACATATTGATCTTGATAATGATGACAGAGTTCAGCAAAACATCGAATTATTAATAAATTTAGTTATGTTACGCAAAGCCGCTGTCGTCTTTTCTTTTATTATCATGAAAAATTCAGACTTGACGTATTTGATCAATCTTCTCATTGAAATTATTCTCATAGCGCAGTCTGACAAGGGCTCCCAAAGGATGACAACTGCATTAGTACTAGAAGAGCTTGCTCTTCCTTCCAGCGGGGATCTGTAATGAAATAGTTTCATCCTTCCCATGATATCTATTTCAGAAGTGTTCTCTCGTCAAGTATTCATTTCTCCCCTCGTTAGATTGCTCATCACTACTATAGAGACTGTAATCGTCTCTTCAGAATCCATTAGTTGACAGTGGACAAAGCCGTTGAAAAATAATTTACTTCAGTTAATATGAGCAGTATTCCTGGTCAGAAAACAATGGAGAATCTCCCTACAACTCGAAAGAGGCTTGCAACGAGAAGGGTTTTTTTTGCTTATCAGCACAGATACTGGTCTAAATTAGTCAGACTCGACTGGATCTACAGGCAGACCTGATGTGGGTGTGAATGTGAGTACAACTTTTCTCTTCACCTACAACAACACACCCGTAAATATATACATCAAAACTTTTTAGAATATATTAAGATTCTGATGCTTGATCAAAGTAAATGATTTATATGAAAAAGAATACCATGTCTCTTACTAGTTAATATTTAAAACTAGCCATAATTACCGGCTTGTAAGAAGACAGTAAGTCAAGAAAGACATTTTTAAAAAGTATTTTGTTATTCTGTCTTGATTACAATATTTATTGATATAACAAATATAGGGTCCTAGTAGATAGTGTCAACTATCGTGATGTATCTTGTATGAGAACAATCTAATATTGATCGATAAGTGATTCGATTGACATGTAATATATTCAAGTATGACGTTTCCGACTGATTTTATTCTTTGTCAGTATCTACTCTCAGTTCTTGTTACCATATGCTTTGTCCTTCCTTTTTTCATAACTATGTATTGTTAACTATTTCATCCTGTTCTGTGATGACACCAATACATCTGTCCTTTTCCATAATTACTCTTTCTGCTTTCTCTTTCCCTTTCCTTCTCTCTTATTTTCTTTTATCTCCTGGTTGCATATATAAACGCGTGTTCGATGTGTAAACGAGGCGATTGATGATATGAAGAGAGAAAAAAGAGCATAACTCAATCTAGATTGATACTTATTCTATGGAAAAAATGCTAAATTAAGCTTCACCTCCGTTTTAATTAAGAATAGGAAGACTATATGAAAGCAAAGCTTCTTTTGTGGTTTTCTCAAAATTGATTTTTTCGGGAATCAGCAACCTGCGGACAAGCCTTTTTTCAATTTTCTAATGAATCGTCAATGCTAGAGAACCTCAACGTTTTCCTCGAAATCATATATTGGGTTTCCAATATTTTAAAGTTTCGATAATCCACAAAATGAAGTAAAGTAACAAGCTGTCAGCGCAATCCCTACGGGATTAATATGTGAAACACGATATAGCCATTGTTCCTAATGACATGAAAATGATTTCATTTAATCTATTTCATGACTCATTTCTTCTTCTTTGCTTACTGTATTCTCTAGCATTGCAATAAGAAAATAGTTTATATATTCTAATGAGATATTGGTGATATGTGTTCTGTAGTGGTCCGTGAAGACCGTCTATCACGGTCTGTGATGGGTGGTAGGTGCAAATTACTAAAACCGTTTCGCTTATCAAAAGTGGTGAGAAGTTCTATTTTATATGAAAGCAACACGAACCCTTCAGCTTGAAGTATATTGATAAAAAGCTAGTCCGCGTAAAAGCACTGCTTTGCAGCTTGGTATCTAGAAATCTTCTGAATGGCAAGGTATAGAGATGAGAAACTTTTTTTTATTAATATGCTTCCAAGAATCAAATATCTATACAAGATTTCATCAGTATTTCATGTTTCCTGACGAAATTAGATTTTTGTAGGGTGGGCGGGGGGGGGGGGGAGGGGAGGAGGGCTCAGGTGGTGGATCGACTGTCAGAGAGGTGTGGGCGGTGGGGGTGTGGGTTGTGGGGGGGGGGGGGGGGCGGGGGGGGGCGGGCGGGGGGGTGGGGGGGGGGGGGAGGAGGAAGACTCAAGTGGTTTACTTGATCAAGCAAGACTGGAGAGTTAACTGTATTTTAGGAATTTCATTCTTTCTTCGAGAAGCTCATCAATCATACTCGAATTTGAAAACAAAGTGATTTGCGAAGTTAATTCAATGGAACTTGTGAGTATTTCTCTCTATGGGACTATTTTGGCATGTGCTACGATTGGTTTGTGCCTGTCAATTACAGTGTTCTCAATGATAATTTATCGACGCTCAATGATTCGAACTAAACGTGTGGATTATTTGCTGAATGTCAATTCTTACATCGCCCTTTTCTTTTCTACGCCACTCTTTTTCGACATGGGTATTTGTTCACTTTCTGGCCACTTTAATCCGAATATATCCTTCGATAGTTGGTGGTGTCGTATTAAAAGCTATGCTTTATACGTCACAGGATCTGTCTATTTCTATTCATTTTTACTCCAATCTGTCTATCATATGTGTCGTATTGTATATCATACTCGAGTAAATTTACGATCCTTTCGTCTCTATAAAAATCTGTCTATTGCTCAATGGATTCTTGGCTTTTTACAACTTTTACCAAGTTTATGCATTGGTGATATTGATTATTTACCAACTGATTATCATTGTCAATTGTCACCGAAAAATCTCCATGCAACTTTGACAGGATTGTCCATTTTATTTCTAATTCCACTTAGTTTAACATTGATCTGCTATGTTTGTACAATGTATTATGTTCGGTCACGAAATATAGCATTGGGACCGATTGGCCGAAGTTCAAATATTCATCGAGATTTGACTGTATTCACCCGCTTAGTTATACTACTCACATTCGTCACAACTGTTGCTCTACCACATGTACTTATACCAATTGCTTATGTTGCCAATGACTATTTACCTCTATGGACAAGTCCTTTTGAGTGGTCACTTACTCTTTTCTCTTTAATTTGTGTGGCTATTACTCAAATATTTGTTTCGTCACATTTGAAAAAAATCTTCACCTGGCCAATTCGTGTACATATGACGACGGTTCTGCCATATCAAGCAGAATAAACTAACGAAACAATGCGCATAAATGTTCCCTGTCGCTTTATGTTATCTCTATTGTCATTCTGCCAGCAGGATACGAAGCCATAATTGTATGAAGTTAATAATAAATAACACTCATCAGAACATTCGCTCACCCTCTTTTGAAAGATAGTCTTTTTAACAAAAGCTGACAGTTCAATTGTTAATCAATTGGATGAATAATTTATTAACTTGGCGACTCAAACGTAACAGTAGTGTAATAGGCATTGCATTCTCTTAGTTGTTTGGAGTGCCTATAATGTACTACATATTTTGCAACTAGTAAAAAACTGAAACGCTGTTTAAAAAAAAAATTCTTTTTATTAAAAGTTCTAATTATATATTATATGAATGTGAAATTTTGATTCGTATAACATACATTATTAGTATTATTAAGTCAATTTAAACTTGTTTATGAAAGATTTATCATTGATTGAATCGTTTGTTACAGGAAATATTAATAAAAAATTGACAACATTAAACAATGACATTATAATTGTAAATTATGCGAAAAATACATAAAGGTAAATAAAAAGATAAAATGAATGAAAAAGGTTTATTTTAATACAATAAAATAAAATGAGTTATTTGCATGATTTGTGGACTATCATATAAGTTGGAGTTCCGAATAGCATAAATATGTAGCAGATTAAATCTTATTAGGATATTGTTCGATTCATATACCACTCGTACGATACTTGCAGAGAATAATCGATAAAAGAAATGCTTGTTAGTGCAGTCCATTTGGAGCTATAGTCACATATGTTTTCTAGTCTTATTTAATTAATATAAAATAGGTAAAGGGGAAAATCTCTTGTAGACTATAGTTGTGTTGCAGGATAATCGATCACTAGACTAAGGACTTCTCTAATTTCTGCATTTCGAACAGAAATTTTTTGTTTGCGTGGTTGTTATTCGGTCATTGTTTTTCATTCGTTTTTTTTAATTTAACATTCTTATTATTATAATCATTGAATTGATTAATAAGTAAGTCAGAAAACATTATTGCTCAGTACAGTGACGTAGCAGTTAAGAATTTTGAGCCATTGACCGCTTCTCAGCTATATTATCCTGAGGCGTGGGTAGTAATGGACAATTACAAATCAATTGAGTTACAATTTTTTTTAAAAACTTATTGCTATCACAAGCCAATGTTTATTGAAGAGAAGTTAGCTACTCTCAACTAAAATGAAAGCTCGTTCTCATTTTTTTATACTTTTTTTGGAAATGACCCTTGAACTTTCAAATATTTGAATATACTATGTCAAAAAGTATAGAGAAGCACAAATAGAATCACTAGTCAATTTAAGTAGAATAATGAGTATCATGACAAAAAAATACCGTTGAATTGTCATCGTTCTGATCATTGGTTCAATCGAAAACATGCACAATCGAAATTTGATTGATTGAAATTTCCACAATTGTTCAAGCTCGTAAGAAACTTACGACAATATCATATAGAACTAGAAATTTTATTGTCCAAATTTTAATGGAACTCGAACAATACGTACAGCAATTAGAACTGCAGATCTTCTATTTTTCTTCTTATTTTTCCTCGATGTGGAGTGAGTGTAGGCATGCTTTAAATCACACTCACAAATACCCTTTAATCTCTTCGGTGGTGTCTATATAAATACAAAAATTCGATTTGTTGTTCGATATTCGGTACTTCAATAGTTATTCGTAGTGTCATATTAGCTTAGAAACAAGGAAATAAGCGTCTCCATCAAACAAAACAGTTCTAGCTATTGTGAGTATTGCCCGACTTTTATGGAACTTTGAACAATCAAATTTCCAGCAATAGATGATATTGTTGTAATTCCTTATGGATTTGAACAATTGGAGAAACGAATTACGTCCAGAATGTCCTTTTGAAAATGTCCTCGGACGAAATGTCCTTGAATTTCGTCCTCAGCAAAAATGTCCTTCAGATTTTTGTCCTTGAAAAAATGTCCCTTAGAAAAATGTCCCTCTATTTAAAAAATGTCCTTCAATTTCTTGTGAAGTTGTTAAAAGAAAACTATTCCAGTATCTAGATGCCACTGTAGTTCACACATGTCGTATCAGAGATTTATATCAATTGCATAGAGGCTTATCTCGAAATGTACTGAATGAAGGAAGGAAAAAAATTGGTGTGGTACGATTAGTTATATCTACAAAAAATTTACAAAATAAGCAAAACAATTATTTTTAAATGGAATCGTGTGATTCAATATCAACTGACGAAACATCATCATCTTTTTCTTCTTCAAAATCAATAAATTACTTATCATCATCTTCATCATCAAAATCAACTAAATCATTATCTTCATTATTTCCAATTTCACCCTCACCCTCAATTACAAAAACAACAGGGGTGTGGGTGTGGGTGTGGGTGGGATATGGGTTTGGGTGGATGTGCCTGTGAGTGTCCGTGTTGATGTGAAGGTTTTACCATCTCACACCCAACCCACACCCGCACCTACACCCACACCCACACCCACACCTACACCCACACCCACACCCACACCCCACCCACACCCACCCCCACATCCACACC